>BRDA01007192.1:28768-33768 GCA_036984385.1 Crenuchus spilurus
ACAAATATGTCTAATTTGGAAGAGTTGCCAGGAGAAATCCTCTCCTTTCTAAAAAGAACATGGCAGCACAGCTTGCACAGCAAACCACAAGACTTTTGGAACAATGTCCTTTGGACAGATGAGGTCAGAGTGGAGATGTTTGGTACACACACAGTCCCACATTTGCAAAACCCAAACAGCTCATACCAACTGTCCAGCACGGTGGTGGAGGGGTGATGATTTGGGCTGGTTTAGAAGCCACAGGACCTGAGCACCTGGGCTGTCACTAACTGGACCTCCATGAACTCTTTCTTACAGCTAAAGCTCGGCTGACATGTGGTCAGACAACATGACGATAATCCCACCAGCTGATCTACAACACAGTGTCTGAAAAACTAAAGAATCAAGATTTAGCAATTACCCAGTCAAAGTCCAGACCTCAACCCAAGTGAAATGCTGTGCCAAGACCTTAAGAGAGCTGCGCGTAAACAAATGCCCACAAAACTCAATGAACTGAAGCAACGTTGTCAAGAAGAGTGGCCCAAAATTCCTCCAGAATGATGTGAGAGACTGATCCAGTCACACAGAACATGGTTACTATGTTCTTGTGTTAAAGGTAGATACAGAAGTGATGGGGATTAATTCATAAGCTGTACTTATATTTTCTCAGACTGCTTCTGAATTCTGCTCGATTTTGTTAAATAAATAATGACACATGACTCTGTAGTGTGTTGTTGTTCAGCGGAGGGTGTAGTTACCACCTTGTAAGGACCAGATGTTTGTATTATAACCACATACATAAAACTATAGAATTAAATTATCATTTAAATAGGGTTTACTTAATTTTTCTTTATATATATATATATATACAGTATATATACGTGTGTGTGTGTGTGTGTGTGTGTTCTATGGTAGAAGGTTGATGTATGACTGTGTCACCACTTTTTAGTTTAGTTTTGTTGTCTCACACAAGTTGCTGTCAGTGAAGTTATAGACTTAGTACAGCTGTTTACACTCATCCAGAAGTTTAGCACACATGTGAATAAGCAGCAATATTAGTTAATACACAGCCTCAGTAAACACCTTTAATCTCTAATATAAACACTCTGTACACTAGACTAGGATGTTTTTGTTTATAAACAGTATCAGTAACCACTAATCGTTTGTAGAACATGAGATGTGCATTTGCAGCTACAGTATATCTTTAAAAAAGAAAGAATAAAGGTTCTCTTTTTTTTTTTTTTAACATGAGTGAAATAAGTGCTATAGTGCACATATTCACCATATTCCTGCATCACATGATGCCTTGTGTGAAAAGTGCCATACTTCTGGTGAAGAGTGAACAGCTGTACTAAAGCTTATAAACTTGTGGGAGACACCAACACTGAATGAACAGCAGTGACGCTGCCCTACTTCACCTTTTACCATAAAGAGTATCTGGAGCAGTAATGTTTGTGGATCTTCTCAGAACAGAGAGAACAAATCATTTCAGCAATGTTAGCTAATTAAAACGTAATTTCTAAAGTCTGGGATTGTGTGTGTATATCTAAAGTATGAATATTTGGTGTATGTATTGTTATTTTATTATTTTTTATGATGTATGATGTCCAGTGTCTGTGCATTAATTTCCTATGAATCCACAAGGTGTCACTACCGTGTTAGTTGGTGCTTACAGTGCATAAAACATGTTCACAAGTACCAGCCTCCTGCCTAAGAGAGTAGAAGATGTCTAGACTGTTCACATTCCCTGAAATGGGTGTACCTGAAATAAACAGTGTGATGTGTATTGGATGTGTGTATCGTGTGTGATGAATTACTGCATTACTCCTAATTACTGTTGTTATGACCCGGTCTAGGGGTTCGAATCGTAACAACTGTAAAATGATATGATGGATGTAAATAAAAGGTTTGAGACAGAAATGGTAGGTGAAAATTATTATATTGTGAAAATTTGTGTATTTTTGGGGAAACAATTACAATACAAAATCGTGCAAACTTCAGGTTTGGTCCAGGCCAAAACACTAATTTAATTTAATTAAAACGCTAATTGAAATTTGATGAACACTTTAGAATTTAGTCTATATTTCTAAAAAATCATGTTTTCACACAAGTCATAAAAAGTAGATAAAATAACAGTCAAAATGTTACATTTGAACATGATAGAATATTGCATATATAAGAGTGGCATAAGTTAATGAATCTACTGAAACACAGCTGAAAGTGTATCATATCATAAACAAAGGAGAGAGGGAGATGTTGAAGGTAAGAAAAGATCTAAAGAGTTCAGACAGAACCACTGTCACGACCAGAGAAGCGTTTCGTTCACAAAGTCTCGCCCTCCCCCTATTCCGTTTGGTTCGTTTGAGTGAGATGGAAATCAAGCTGAAATCCAAGCAGGTTTCCCTTTAGGCCGCCCACAAGCTCATGATTGGCTCTGCCGTTTCTTGCTAACATGTGATTGGCCATCGCCGCTGTCACTCCCTCAAATGGAGTCTGGACTGCAATTTGGCCAGTTATTAACGTGTTCAGCGTTTGTTCTGCCTGTCACTTCAGCCTCTAAGTGTAACTATTATCAAAATAATTCAGAATTTCTGCTTATTTTTACTCAAAAATGAGGTATAATTCTGTGTAAATAAGATCTATTGACCATACAGTCCAAACATATGTGTAACACTGGTGATAATGAGATGAAGTGAAGTTGACTGAAAATGACTGGGTGATAATTTTATGCTACATGCTTTTAACAGTTTATTATTTATAAATAATATGTAATAATGTGTTAATATTTTTATTAATGGTTAATATTTATTTTTATTTTTTTATTATTCATAATAATGTTTAATAGTTATTATTAGTATATTATTAATAGTAACTAGTAATTATTAATACAACATAAATCATAATTTGTCAATATTTATTTATAATTAATAATAATAAAATTTGGGTTCAAAAAATGTATTTGAACATGTAATACATTATACGCCCCCAACTACACCCCCCCACACACCCACCCCACACCCGCTAAGGTGTCTTTTTCATCACCTCAGATCTGGTCACCCTAACTTTAAGTAGTTTTGAAACCAGTACTTCTGTACTTTTAGTTGAGTAAAAAGCTCAAGTTGATACTTCAACTTCTATAAAAGCCTTTTTAAACCCTGGTATGTATACTTCTACCTGAGAAATGAGTGTGAATACTTTTGACACCTTTGGTCACGACCATTGTTAACCCTTCCCAGAGTGGTCACCCAAAGCTCACTCCAAGAGCAAAGCATGTAATAGTCTTGAAAAACCACAAATAATCTAACTTCCAAGTAAATAAAGTCCTCACCTCACTTATGAGTTGCACCACCAGGAAAACACTGAACAACATGGCATGCATGACAGGGTTACAAGAAGAAAGCCGCTGCTCTCCTGAAAGAACATTACAGCCTGTCTGCAGTTCAGAGGTTCATGTGAAGACATCCATCAACATCCCAGAGTGGAAGGAGTTTCTAGAGTTATCAACTCTTATGGGAAATGTTTAGTTGCAGTTATTACTGTACAAGGGAGTCACACCAGCTTCTGATCATTTTCCTCAGCAATTAAATGACTAAGTGTAACATCCCTGTCTGGTGTTTAACTGGCTGCTACTTTTACATCAAATTTGTTGATGTTCAAGGTCATATTTATATGGAAAATTCATAAACACATTACAAAGGAAACTAGCTTTACGAGTAGGTTATTTAACAGGGAAAGTCTTTTGGGAACCAGCATGAACATGCTATCTCTCACAGGGTTACGGCTCCAGGATTTCTTGGATCAAAGCTGAAACTTTTAAGATTAAGAATACTTCCTTCTATTCATGCACCTTTTAGCCCTCTTGCCAGCTGTTGCACTTAACCTGTCATCTGACCGTAAAAGGTATTATCCCTCCCACACTTCACCTTTAATGTGAGTAATTTAGCCTTTTTAAATCATCTGAGCTTAAGCATGTTGAACGTGTTAGGCCACTTTTTGTCTGGAGTGTATCAACTGCCTTTTGATCTGCAGATGACTTACACCTGCTCTGTACGCCCAAAGGCAGCCTCTATGAAAACAAACATTACCTTAAAGTCTCAATGGCTACGGAACCTTCAGAACCAGCCAGCTATGAGTCCATCAGTGCACAAAGTGTTTCCTCAGTGTGCTCAGTGATGCATTAGTTATCACCGCATTTGCCTTTGATGCCTTGTTGACAAATTTCTTTGAGCTTCTAAATCATTGTTTGTGTAGAATTATATAATGAATGAACGTTACACTAATATAGCACTTTTCTAAAACCCAAAAATGCTTTACAATCAACACAATCCTTAAAACTCACACACAGATGACAAGCAGCAGCCAATTGTGCACAACTGTGAGCGACCGTCCACCTGGAGTGTACTGAGCACCAGGGGGGATCACCCAGGACAGAGTGCCAATCATATTTGGGCATACACAGATACACACACACACACACACTCACAGATCAGGGTTAATTAGAGTAGACAATTAATCTCTGTTTTTGAACTGTGGGAGGAAACCCACACAGACACGGGGAGAACATGGAAACTCCACCATGATGGGGACTTGAACCCAAAACCTCAGTGCTGAGAGGGGAACAAGCTAACAATCAAGCCACCATGTCACTAGGAGACTATAAGGTCTCACACACTCTTACAGGACCTTCCTCAACAGGTTTTAATAATGATCTTCATTCTTTGAAGAATTTCTGGCAGCGATTTTACACCCAGTATAGCATTTTTACTCAAATAATACGATAAACCTAAAGCGCTGTGCTATGTATTAAGTCTATAACTGCTATAAACGTGTGTATAGGCACGCTCTAGTCTCTATTGTATGTATGTTCTTGCTTTTTCTCATCAACCACAGGGCCTTTCCCCTCTGAATGCCCTATTTTAAATCTCAGGCATATGTTAGCTGCTAAGCCATGCATGCCTTCCCCACCTCACTCTGGTTATGTAATGATTGTGCAAAGAGGAAACAGTTCTCGCTCTCGCAGC
>BRDA01007193.1:11833-45622 GCA_036984385.1 Crenuchus spilurus
ATATATATATATATATACAGTGGTAACCCTACTTACAAGCATCCCTACTAATGTGTATTCCAGGTAATGAGTCGAGATCTCTGAAAATTTTTGTTCCAGGTAACGAGTAAAATTCCAAGTAGCATAAATTTGTTCAATTATGCTAAACTGCTAGGGGCGCTGTGGACGTAGCATTCCCTAGATGCTACCGTAGAAGAAGAGGTCAGTCAATACCTTTGACTGCTGTCCAGTAAAAGTGAAAGTGTAAAGGTAGCAAAATGCAGTGAACAAGAAAGTTAGATACATTTTACTTTTACTTTTCATATGATAAGTGTAACCATGCCATACACGTAAGCCCGTCCTCCTGTCCTCCTTAGCCGCCAGTCTACACGAGCGCCGTCGTCGTCACGTTTATGTTTAAAAAACCCATATAAACACATTATTTAGCATATTAAAGTATACTGTATATTGGCCGGCTGACACGGATTAATCAGTTTTACATGTATTCTTATTGGGAAAATGCATCCAGCTAACGAGCAAACCAGCTAACGAGCTCGGCTCCAGCATGGATTAAACTCTTAAGTAGGGTTACCGCTGATATTTATATATATATATATATAATTTAAAAAAATAAATGATTAAACTAATAAATATAAGTAAAATATAAATAAAATAAATAGATATTTTTGAAATGTTATTTTTTTTAATGAAAGCAAAAATAAAACTGGTGTTATTAAAGCTTTACAGGCCAGTAGTCAGTAATCTTTGTGTATCTGAATTGGAGCTCTATCTGTGGTCAGTTTGAGGTTACTGAATAATAACATAACTTTATAAAAACTGAATAATAACATAACTTTTAAATAACTTTAAAAGTTGCCCACACTTAACAGAATGAGAAAATAAACATTTGATCTGCAGTCATTTACAAGTGCACCTGCAAAAATGTTATTATCTGGAAAAAGTTTATTTGTTTGTAATTTTATAAAAAAAAAACTAATGTAATTAATATTCAATTGTAAACTGCCATATATTACATTTATTATTTGTAAAGTGACATATCGTGAGCATTTGATAATTAATAATAAAAACAGTCAATGTTTTTTTTTTTTTTATCTATACCTCTACCGTTTGGTAGACATGGCACAATCACATTGTGTTAAGCTCAACAGCTTCTTCAATTTGATATAGTGACTCTGTGCTGTACCAAATGATTTATGGATTTATTTAATGCAAGTCTTTTTTGGCTTTAATGAAAAATTAGCCATCACAAAGCACAACTTGTTCTGACTTGACTACCTTCATTGTCTTTTATGGTGAAATTAGGGTTGGCTGGCAGGTCAGCTGGTAGAGCAAAAGAAAAACGTCCATTGGCAAAGTTGTCCATGTCCATAGCCCTGATGGTCTGGATGACCTGTACAATGAGAGAAGGGAGAAAATGTATATAAAGTGAGAAGCAAGAAAAAGAATGAGAGAGATAGAGACACTGGATGAGACATAGTGAGTTAAAAGCTTAATAAAGGATCAAAACGCCCAAGAAATTGACTCCCGGTAAGAGTCTCTAGGACATTTAATCGTTTTCTCTTTGTCTGCGATCTCACAGCGCTGCCTGGCCCTCCGTTCCTCCTGCTCGGTTTGAAAGGTGTAGGGTTCTGGCTGGTTCTCCGTGCATGCAGAGCTCAGCCCAGCAGGGTTGCTGGATCACAGGCAGTGACTGCATGCTGGCTTCAAGCAGCACTCGTCCCCGTGATGTTTTGTCAGCTTGTTAACCTAATTGGCCCCCGCTAGCAGATCAGCAGCGGGTGAGAAAAGCGCTCCTCATGCTCGGGATGGACCAATTATTGAAGATCTTCACCTGTCTGCGTGGGGGACACCCGAAGAGAGTGACGGGGGCTTCGTCAGGACGTCTCACATCCGCTCAGACTCAATCTCATGCTGTGCATCTCCCACTTCTAATAAGGGCTCCAGGATGTGTCAGCCTGCACCGTCTACTGTCACCGCTTCCAGACACCCAGACACCTCCTTGTTTTCTTGTCATTACTAGTCTGGACTGTTGTGAAGTGAAAGTGGGTGATGTAGTAAAAAAATCAGACTCGTGTCACGTGACATCTTATATTGTGATTTTTGTTTGAGTGATGTGGAAGTAAATGTCAGTGACATGGAAAAAATACCACATTAAAATATGCTGAAATATACTATATGGCCAAATGTTTGTGGACACCCCTTCCTATGAAAATACTACCAACAGAATAGGACTAAACATGAACCTGTTGGCACCATGTCTAATGCCAGGTGTGGGCTAGAGTGGGTATAAAGCCATGTGGATCTGTGTTCTCTGCTCCATCCAGTACTTTTCGGATGGGTTGAGGATGAGATGATGATGTGGTGATCATCCAACATCCTCACTAATGCTCTTGTTGCTGAATGCAATCAAATCCTCACAGCAATCTTCCAAAATCTATGTATTAAAAAACATAAACAGATGATGGTAAACATGGGGCTTTTAAAGGTGGAGCCGGAATATTTCAAGGCCAGATAAAGCCAGCAGTCACAGCACCTGCATAACATATCATCCAAATACACTGAAGCTAAGCAGGTCTGGGTCCGGTTAGTACTTGGATGGGGGACCTCCAAGGAGAAGCTTGTGTGCCTGCTGGACCACAGGAGGTGCTGACCCTGGATCCCAATGCCTCAGTGATGGGTACCCCGTCCTGTATAAATGCATTAAATGAGACTGAAAGGACCTCAGAAAAAGTTCCGTGGGCCAAAATGACCTGCCCACTCGTAATCATGTCTATCTTCATAAACTGGCCCAGTCTCTGTCTAATACCAAATGTGTGCTGAGAATTCTGGTGTTAGACCGGCTGTAGGTGGATGCTCAGTGGTGGTCTTACCTCGTTTGGTGGCCTGGGTGAACAACCCCTTTTGCCCCATCCGTACCCTTCCCGCCACTCCAACCCCGGTCCACCCGCTGCACCCCCCCACTGTTGATTGACCAACAGTTTGTGAGTAAACCCACCAACTCAAACATCCCCCCCCCACAGGACATCGGTCAGCTCTAAGAAATGCAATGGTCCCAAGGGCACTTCACAGAACCTCTCGGGGGCAGGGCATGCTGTCCTCGTGCCGCCCTGGGCAGCTGCCCATATCGCTGGTATCAGAAACCTCCACTTTGGATGCCAACTGTTGAGGAAACTCTAATATCAGTCCCAAATGTCAAAAAGCTAGAAAAGCTCGGTAGATCTCCACGCAATGCTGGCAGAAAGTTTACTCGACATGAGGAATAACTTTCTTTATAAATGCTGTGTGCTGCCCTATAAATAACTCTCCATCCAGCACCGAACAAAGCAGTGTTTCATTTCCATTCATTATCTGCAGGTGAAGTTGAATAATTTATCATAATTTTAGCCCGAGCAGCCCTGGCTTTCACCTGCAAAGCTTTCCTGGCCGAGAGGCCTCCAGAAAGTTAATCCGGACATGCATCATCTTCCTAAGCGTGGCATTTTCCTCCATGTTTAGCCATCTTCATTCCAGGATGGGGGGGGTAGATGTGGATCGGTGGATCGGTAGCCGTCATGCTTTCATGCTCAACGGGTCCAGTTGGAGAGAGAGAGCGATGATTAACATTTCTTCCAAGGCAGCACCAGTGGGCCGGGTGCGGTGTGGGCTGCTATCTTCTCCAGAAGACATCCTGTATATACTGAATAATTTATGGGTTCAAGAGGCTTCCAAGTCTGCAGAGTCGCAGATAAATCCATCCCTGATGGTGTCAGACATATCATAAAGGGACGGTGTGTGTGTGTGTGTGTGTGTGTGTGTGTGTGTGTGTGGATGTCCATATTGAGGTAAGCAGAACCAAAGACAGTCAAAAGGTGGTGCGTTCCAGGGATGGTTAAAAGGTTCACAGATAGTGCGATGAAGCTGAAAAGGGAAGCCAAGTTCAAAGCGAGATAGGAGACGATTTCAGGAGAAACATGAAAGTGTGACAACATGAAAGAGAGAAAAATAGACATTTCAGAGTCATGTCATGTCTATTAGACTTTAGGAACATGTCCATAACCTATTGATAAAGCATAATACCCATAAATATAACGTGTTATATATATTTATAATGATGTATGTGTTTAATGCTTTAAGAATGTCATCATCGATTTTTTTTCTTTACATTTTTGCCAATTTTAGCCCCTTCCCAATGTACGTAGTAGTAGCCAATTAGCACATCCCCTTCGTTAGGACTCTCCCCATCACTTTTGCACTGTCCCTGACTCTAGGAGGGTGAAGACAAGCACAAGCCGCCTCCGCTGTGTGATGCAGCCTCCACCTCTTTTCAAAATACCGCTGATACACCATCACTGGGGAGCCAACACGCTCGGAGGAAAGCGCAGGATTCCCAGCTCTGAATGAACCAATCAGTAGACGCCTGAGCCAGCGGACATTGCAATGTGAGAGTGATAGAGAGAGAGAGCGCCATCTACCCGCCCAGAGAGAGCACTGCCAATTTTTGCTCTCTTGGTCCCCGACTGTTGATGGCAAACAGCATGAAGATTAAGATTAAGATTAAGATTAAGATCAACCAATTTGCCAATGTGATTTTCACACAACGGAATTTGACCTCCACATTTAACCCATTCATGCAGTGAAACACACACACACACACACACACACTAGTGAACACATTAAGCTGTGAGAATTTGTGCCCGAAGCGGTGGGCAGCCTGGGGAGCAGTTAGGGGGTTAGGTGCCTTGCTCAAGGGCACTTCAGTCATGTCCTGTCTGGGGATCAAACCAGCGACCTTCTGGTCACAAGACCACATCCTTACCACTAGGCCATGGCTGCCCCCAGCATAGTATCATAGAAAACAGCACAGTATCACCGTCTTAGCCTGCTGAGCCACTCGAGGCCCTGATCATAGACATGCATAGCAAGTGTTGCTATAACTAACCTGGCCTGGCTTAGAGCTCTCACACACGATGATGTCATGATCAGTAGGAATGTACGGGGTGTTATCATTGATGTCCAGGACTTGGACTGTGACTGGAACATAGCTGACCAACTTTGGATTATCTGAAAAACACAAAGTCAAAGCAGAATCATCAAACACTGGGCGTGCAGGGTAAGGAGTATTGACCATGCGTCTCTAATTAGTGTCTGTCTCTGAATGCCTGGCAAAATTTCCCAAATCTTTACCTCTCTGATCTACTCAGAGTCTAGTTCAGGCCACTCTGATTGTGAACATGTTCAGTAGTCATGTGTGAAAAGCTATAGGTTACAAACGGATACTCAAAGCACCCTTTCCACAAAGGCGGATGCCTTTAAGAAGACTAGAGGAACCCATTTGTAAACAGTGTAAACTTAATTGTTTGATGAATCCTAGTGATGTCCAGTGTGCAGTTCCTGTAGCCTGTGATGGTTTGAGGTGCTGGTGTTGGCCCACTGTGTTTAGTCCAAAGTCAACACCTGCCCAGAGATTTTAGAGCAATTCATGCTTCCATCTGTTGACAAGCTTTATGAAGATGCCCAGCAGCTGCCCACAGTGCCAACTACTACTGACCATCATATTACTGTGACTGATTGGCCAACTCATGAGCATACTGATCATCATTGAAACAAAAAAATGCTTAAAATGTGTTAATTTATATGAAATAAATGCAAATTTAAATATATTAAAAGTTGGATATACAAGAACAAACTTAAAATTCATGGCAACAGCATGAGTGTCCGTATAATATCTTCTGCCCACAACTGTGGGTCATATAATTAAGACATGAGCAAGGCAGGCATATGGTCATGAGTCACAAAAAATTGAACGATGCATATTAATGTTAAGTAAAATATTAATTAGTAAACGGAACTTTTGTTTTGCATACTATAATATTCACAAATTGTACCTGAATTTTAAATCATTTTTGTTTTTGGCATGTGTTTTCTATACACGACACATACACCAACCAGCCACTTTACTAAAACCACCTCCTTGTGCCTACACTCATTGTTCATTTTAGCTCTACTGACTATATAGGAGCACTTTTAAGTTTTTAGCCGAACCTACATAATGTCCCTTCGGTGTTGTGCAGCCTCGTAAGCATGTGTTATTATAATCATAAACACATTTTCTGATCATGTGAAAGGCTCTTTTACAAACAAAAATCAACATCCCAAAAAAATTCAACATCAAAAAGAGGCTAAAATATTAAAGAGCGTCTTAATGCCTTTGATGCCAACACTAACCGGTCTTGATTTAAACTGCTTTGTATCTGTTTTTAGGCCTGATGCCAGTATACCTATGATCAGTATCCATGGCTCTGGTGCCATTGTTAGGGTGAAACCCATAAAGCAGCATCTCTTTTCCTGCAGAGCTACAGGACCAGTCAAAGCCTCTCTCTGGGGCTTTACATATGAATTCAGTGGGAAGTCTACAAACAAACAGGGTGCTCTGGTTTAGAGGGGAGAAAAAAGCAGACTATGCCTGTTTGAATGTAAATTTCATGAATATTTCAGCGTCGTGTGAGCCGGCGGAGCTCTCGCTAAGATTACTCTCATATGAACCCAACAGCATTTTCAACCATATATGGTATCTCCATCAAGAAGCCGATAAGAGCCAGCAGGCTGAAAAAATGAGAAGATCAGTGAATCTATATATTGGTCGATCTCTAATCACAAGCATGTAAGTAATGATGATTGATCACTATCAGCTGATGCTATCAATCGGCAGCTTTAAATGTATTAGCCAACACTTTTAGTGAAGAATGTGATGAAGAGAGGGATAATTACTTAGATAAGCAAAAGAAAGAAGAATCAAAGACAGGAATCAATTGACCCTGTCTGCCACCATCACACCATCATGTTACCTACAGCAATAACATCAATCCCACCATGCAATGCTTCTCCAGACAGTCATTTACTTTTGGTCAATAGCTATGATCGTAAAAGCGGCCCTGTGGCTCCATCCTGGATGAAATAGATATCTAAGAATTCTTGTTTCAACTGGGAAAATGGTTGTCCTGCACTCTTAAGGTTCCTGTACAGTTCTGAGGTGTAGAACCTTTACATTATGTGGAACCTCTTAAGCTCCTGACGTCTATTACACACCCAGTAATTATGTTAAAACAAAGCTAACCGGTTGAGTTATTCATGTGGAATACAAGTCTGGAACCGCCAGTGGTACCACAGAGCTTCTTCAGACTAGCACATGCAATTAACACAAATCTACATCCATTAATAGGTTCAGTAGAACCACAACTGCTGCTTTCATGACAGTGGACACACCAACCAATCTTCTTGAGATCTAGACTAGTTCCAACTTAACTCATTACCTAACACTAACCAGCATCTACCAGACTTGTGAAGTAGGTGGTTTGTAATCTTGGTTGACTCCAGGTACTGTCAATCTCCAGGACAAGGGTTGGTGACCACTGTTGAAGAACCATTTATATTTAAGACTTTTTCATGAGCCCACAGTGAAAATTGATTGGCGTAGACAGGATTCTGGCCATAGAGCCGTACTTACCAACCTCTGAAGCCTTAACAGTGATGTTGTGCCAGGCTACTGCCTCCCGATCCAAGCTCATGGTGGTTTTAATGAGTCCACTGCTGGCATCGATGCTGAAAAGTGCCTCTCCGTTCTCACTGCTGTCAATGGAATACCTGCAATTAGAAGAGGGAGCAGTTTCCATCAGGAAGTCTAGATGAGCATCTGAGTACCAGCAAACAGGTAACGAATCTTTATTAATGAGCTTTTTCATGTTGAATAAAGGTGGAGGCCTTGAATGTGAAGCAGTGTTGAATAAGCTAGAAGAGCTAATGCACTGAAAAGTGATTCAAATAAGCAGCATTATTTCTGTTTCCTTTTGTTGTCTCTTAATTTATGTGAAGCTCATTCCCAGTGTGATACTCTAAGCATAGTACTGTAAGTCTATCGACGTTTGCATGACAGCAACACGTGATTCAGTTCATGAGGGGTTTCGTAATTAGCTAGTAATTTGAGAGCAGTGTGCTACAGCAGAGAAAACACTCAAATATGCCACGTGTCTCTGAGGACTGAGCACAGTCCCTCTAAAAGGTTCACAGAGCACTTAAAGGGTGGGGAAATATCACCTTTCATAAGTGGGTAGTGGAACCAGCACATTTTTGACTGAGGTTGTCAAGGTGGGACACAAGGTTACTATGGCGTAGCCTTAACATAGCAACACTTAACGGTTATATATTATAAAAAAAACTCACTTTTGTCAGTGGTTTTACACATACATTTGGGTGACTACCAAACTGAAATATAATAACCCAGTCAGTTTTTGTGGCAAGTCTAATTCTGACAAGATGCAATTCAATGAGCTGTACACTATTGTGCAATAATATTTTGGGGGGGGGCAGAAAGAGCCAAGCACAGGATCATCTGTACATGTGTGGTAACTACTTTGTGTTTGAGTGCTTTTTCAGATTGGGTCAGTACAACTGAAGACTAAAAAGATCTTTTCCTTAAAGATGAATCAGTGGCAATGCAAGTGATTTTAAATTAAACTGAAGTTAGTTTCTTATTTGAATTTCCTGTTCCACCTTAAATGGTGAAGCAGCACTATTCATTCAGACAAAAAGTCCAATTCCACCTAAAATGTGCAGCAGTTACATACATTTAGCTAAAAAAATTCTCATTCCTCCTTAAATTGTGCAGCAGTTACATATATTTAGGTAAGAAATTTCCCATTCCACCTTAAATGGTGCAGCAGTTACATACATTAGTTAAGAAATTTTCCATTCTACCTTAAATGGTGCAGCAGTTATATACATTCAGATAAGAAATTTCCCATTCCACCTTAAATGGTGCAGCAATTACATTCAGCTAAAAAAAAAAATCCCATTCCATCTTAAATGGTGTAGCAGTTACATACATTTAGGTAAGTTATTTCCCATTCCACCTTAAATGGGGCAGCAATTACATACATTCAGCTAAAAAATGTCACATTCCACCTTAAATGGTGCAACAGTTACATACATTTAGCTAAGAAATTTACCATTCCACCTTAAATGGTGCAGGAGTTACATACATTTAATTAAGATATTTCCAATTCCACCTTAAATGGTGCAGCAATTACATACATTCAGCTAAAAAAAATCCCATTCCACTTAAAATATTGCAGCAGTTACATTCATTCCACTAAGACACATATAGAATAGAGATCTCATATGACTGTGAAGAGACGATGACGATGTGATGACGACAGAGCTTAATTTTTATTGTAGGATCTCTTGGAAGAGGGGCGGGGTTAGCAGGAATTGACACTTAAACCAAATATTGTGAGCAGGACTGAGTAACACATGTAACAACTGAGCCTGAAGGAAACTGCTGCACCATTTGAATAAAAAAAACAAAAAACATTTTTTGGGCAAATGAATGTAGCTGTTGCCTCAGGTAAAACAGACATTAGCTTCATCTTCATCCAGCTACTTTCTGTGCAGTACAACAGTTCTCCAGCTGTTTTATTGACAGTTGGTTCTGGGCTAGGTAACAATTTCCAGCTACCACAGGCTTGGGTGGGGTCAATCAAATTTCCTAAACAACAAAAATCAAATGGCCTAGAATTTCATGCCTCGCTGCCAGTAATCCACATAATTACCAACAGTGGTCCCTCCAGCTCTCACCTGACTTTGCCCCTGGCATTGTCGGGGTCTTGAGCTGTTACCATTCCAACATCCGTGCCACCCGGAGCATTCTCGTACACATCCATGATGTAGTAATCCATGGTAAACACTGGAGCTTCATCAACATCCCCAACAATGATCTTCAAGGTTGTCGTGTCTTTGAAAGGGCCCAAGTGAGAGAATCGAGGGTCCAGGTGTGTGTTCACGCCCTCTATGCTAAGTGTGTAGGCCTTTTTCTTCTCATAATCCAGTGGCTGTAAAAGATGGAGACAACAAATCAGCCATTAAGTGGCTAAACAGAGATCAAAACACTGGACTGTAGGATCTTGAACCTTATTTCAGTCAAGAGTTATTAATTTCACTTTACTATGCAAATGATATGCAGATATGCTATTCTTTCTTTCTGTTTTTAATGTTAATGTCAATGAGGGACAGTTACTCAACACAATAAGTTTCCATGTGTATTTTTATAATTGCAGGTTTGCTATAAGTGGATGGTGGGACCTTTTTCAGAGAGATGACTCCCTCTCTCTTGTCGCTGTCGGTGGAGATAGAGAACATGGCCGCTCCTTCCTCATTGGTGATTCTGTATGCCATCTCAGCGTTGATACCCAGGTCTTCATCGTTGGCTTTGATTTTCCCCACAGCTTTTCCGACTTGTGCGGACTCAGGCACGTACAGCTGGTAGTTCTCTGGAGCAGAACACAAACATTTAGTGTAAATGTGTTTAAATTAGCCATCTTATAGCTTTGCCTAAAACACACAAAGAAAAGCTACTGATGTTTAAATAATATTTGAGGCTGATGATGCACAGAACAGTTCACTCAAAAGTTAAAGAAATACTGTCATAATGTCCTGAAGATAACAAGGCAGCAATAGATGTCATTCAATTAATAGTCGTGTACTCATAACAACCTGTTGCTATATGTTATATTATAATGTGGTGTGTAATGGTCAGCAAGGTCAGAAAAGATCTCATGATAACTTCTAAGCAACTGAAGGCCTCTCTCACATTGGCTAATGTTAATGTTCATAAGTTCACCATTAGGAAAACACTGAAGCACAATGGTGTGCATGGCAGGGTTGCAAGGAGAAAGCCACTGCTCTCTAAAAAGAACATTTGAAGTTTGCAAAGATCACGTGGACAAGCCACGTGTCCAAAGTACCAGACAAAAAAAATACATTTATGAATAAAATAAGAGCAAAATGAACTATAATGACATCCCATGCACTGCACCTTAAAGCCATTTACACTAATATTTACATTTATACTTTTGTGTATTACTTATTACTTATTAATTAATAATTAGTATCACTGTGGTCTTGTTTCAGCAAATTTGATCATAATTTAAATTGAATTAAATTGTCAGATATATTGTATAATAATGGTGCAAAAAAACCAACAACAATACAAAAAATGAAAGTAGGAGTTTCACAATATTCCAATATTGCAGATAATTGTGACATTTAAGAATGTATTACTGATGCATGCTAATAATGCACATATGCTATAAATAATTTAGTTTGTACAGTTGTGGTTACAGACTCTCCACATTCATGTGACAAAAAATAAACAAAATAAATAATATCTAAGAAGAATTTGATTTTTTTTTTTATTTTGTAAACTTATTGAATTAACATTGTTATTGTGAAATCTTTTGACTATGATAGTTTTATAGTGAAAATGATGACAGCTCTAATGTAAAGTGCATCCTTGGTCAAATGATATGTCAGTTTTATAAGTGAAAGTAAATGAACACTTCCTGTACAGAAGACAACCGTAAAACATTTTAATGCATCGTTTCAATTAAGACAAAAGTCTTTGAAGGAAATGTGCACTGACTTTGAGGAAACCTGGGTGGATTGTCGTTGACGTCAGTCAGGGTGATGTTGATGGTGGTGGATCCAGACAGACCCCCCACCGAGCCGGCCATGTCTTTGGCTTGGATGATGATAGAGTACATTTCTCTTGTCTCTCTGTCCATGTTGGCCAGTGCGGTCCTAATGATGCCTACAACAAAGGGAATAAAATGCTAAAACAAGTCGAGAATGATCAATATGTTTCCTTCAGAAGCTCCGGGGTTGTTCTTCCTCCCTTTTGAAACCTGAGCCCATAGGAGTTAATTAATACATGTTTTATCACATCACTTACATGACGTGATCATTATTTCACTGTATCAACTGACTGGACGCACAACAAATACACAGAAAACACAATAAAATCAGACTTTATGAGCCAAGTTTGTTTGCACATAGAATGAATTTGGTTTTGGTCTCATTATGTCTCACAGAATATAGTAGACAACTTACACTAGTGCGGTAACATAAATATATAAGGCAAGTTTATTTATATAGCACCTTCATACACCACAGTCATTCAAAGTGCTTTACCAGACTATTAAAAGAAAAATAGTCAAAGAGATAAAAAGCACAGAGGTAAATCAATAAAATCAATAAAACAAAAAAATGATAAAATGTCATCAATAGAAAATATATAAAAGAGAAAAATATAAAGTCTGTATATATGTTAAAACATGTAAATGTGAATTTATGATAGCAAAAATGAGATCAAATGAAGCTGATATACAACTAGTTACAACAAAAAGCAGCTGTAATGCATTTTGTGCCCACTTGGGGCAGTGTTTGCATTGTTTGGCATCCTAGTGGGCATCTCGCCCCTCCCACCTCACTACTTTTATAGACATAAAGTATAATTTTTATGTCAAAACGATCCTATCTTTGTTTTTACTTCCCCTATCAACATCAAACTAAAACAGGATTGGAGGCCCCCTGCGGGTCATAAGAGGTCTAATGAACTTAAACAAAAATTACATTTATTTGGCAATAGAGACTGTAACATGTTAGCTAGCTAATCAGAGCCCTTCAAAGCAACCACGAACAAATCAGTGGTACTGCCCTACTTCTTCTTGAGAGGAAGGGAATGAGCATGTTTTACTTGTATGTGCCATGGGAAACAGTGCCCCCTGTAGGCCATGGTGCAATTGTGGCTACAGAGAAAAAACCAAAACAATCCAAGTCAAGGTTTCAGTCCCGTTCTGGTGTTTGCGTCCCAAACAAATATAATTGAGCACTCCGTGTCTATCCTGCTGAAGGCGCCCTCTTGTGGCCCAAATCTGAATTGTAAGATGAACCTACATCATGTCCCTTTAGTGCTGCGCAGCCTAAAAATAAATGATTTCTGAGACTAGAAATCTAAAGGTTCCTACATTATAGTGTTCAGTAGCAGATTGTAAACTTAGAATATTGTAAACGTTATTATATTATAACATTTGTAAGGCCACAATTCAGCTTCACAGCAAAAACTAAACCTGCGAAAACTTTGCTCTGAGGGTGTAGACAGATTGGTGAAATGAAAGCTGGTGTAATCATCTATGCTGAAGCAGAAGGGATTCTGACTGTGTGAAAGCTGAGAGGCTGTGTTAATTATTAGCGGCTGTGCTTATTATAGACCTGCTTTCTGTATCTCAGGATCTTAGCTCACTCATTACAACCCCATATTCAGATAAATGGCAGTTCATAGAGTTACTGTGTCAAAGAACAGTGCAGAATAAAGTCTGTCAGGCTGCGGCGTGTTAATGGAAGCTGGGTTGTAGAGTTTTCAGCACTTAAAACATGATGTTAGCAGGTTAATGTGGATGTCTGACTGTTCACATGGATGTTAATGAAACTGGAGAGTCTGGAGAAGTATTGCATCAAACATGTTCTTTGTAGCTTTGAACTTTTGATAATATCTGCTGAGCATCTTGTACTGCCTTATAAAATGTATATAGGGATGTATTGCTTTCAATGATTCTCTTCCAGCATTATATATATATATATATATACATATATATGGACAAAAATACTGCAATAATTGAAAGCATGCTTTTAGCATCTATTCCTTCCATTCAGAGCTCCAAAACTTTCTTCTTTTTACGATCTGTTCTGAAATGCTAATTAATTATTCTGCTTCTAATAAACCATGTGGTATATCTTCAGTTAAAATAAATGTTGATGCTTATTGATGTGAGTCCTAAACAAACAACTGATCACACAGGTCCTGTCCTGCTGAAGGTGCCATCTTATGGTACAAATCTGAGTTGTGAAATGAGCCTACATAAAGTCCCATTAGTGCTGTGCAGCTGGGACTAAAAAGAGTTCTGGGACTAAAAATCTGAAAGGTCTCAACTTTTAGTGTTCAGTAGTAAACTGTAAGCTGGTGTTGTGCATTTATTTCATGTAGCTGCTGTATTAAAACAATACGATTTTGGCATTTACTGCCTATCAGAATGGAGTACTTAAGAGGGAAATGGAGGAAACATTATTCAATTAGTACAAATAAATGTAAGATAATGGCACAAAGTGCTGACATCCAGTGTGCTGCTTCTATTCAATTCAATCTATCTACTGACTGAGCCACTTTATCACTGAGACACTTTAATATGTACTGTGAATGGTCACTGCTTAAAATATTAATTCATACACAACACAACCCTCCTGTTTATCTACACAATCTTCTGGACAATTTCTACACCACCAGATGCTGCTGTGGAGCAGTGTGTGACATAATCAATAATTTTGTTTACATTTATGTTACTTAAATATTATTTTCTAACGTTGATGTGTATTTGACTTATAAAAATGGCAGTAGTTCCCAATACATTTAAAATATTCCTGTACATGTTGGGTAAGGTCAGTACTTTCAGCATTTTTCATTTAGTTAGTGGGTATGAGGCCGGCCCGTCAAATCAAATCAAATCAAATTTATTTATAAAGCACTTTTTACAACTGATGTTACAAAGCAGCTTTACAGGGTTAGTAATAACAAACACCAAATCATTAATCCTGTGAGCGTCCACTTAAGCAAGTGAGCAGTAAAAAACACTGCGTATGTGCAACAAGCTTTCAATAATGAGCTGCGGGGCACACTAATGCTGGCCAATAAAAAATTAAAGATTTGCATACGTGAGCTTATGTGAATATCATTTAAGGTATCAGCGTTGCTACGCAGACTACCCCTGAAAAACATTAGTCATCTGTTAGCTGCTGCTAGCGAGGCAATATAATGAATTACATTGACAACTTAATCATAATTAACAGTTAGATAACAAACAGATAGTCATTTTACCTCAATAAAGGTTTATTTCCTTAATTCATGACTGGAATGGATTGTATTTAAATTCCGTTAGTCACAATAACCAAAGTAAAGGCTAACAGAATTACCACTGGTATGCTGTCTCGTTGAGACATTTGTGGTTGAATTAATTGAGCAAGTAGGTTTGTGTGTAGTTTCACTGATGAGTGGGATGCTGCCCACAGAATTTATTGTGCCTCTACTCTAGAGATGCCACTGCATATTACAAACACTGAAACTTGTTGGTTGTTCATGGCTCTACATAATTGGGCTAAATTCACATTTTTATAATCCATGCACTGACCGTAGCCATTATAGGCTGTAACTGGTATAGTATAGTGGGTAACACTGCATTTGGGTTCTGGCTTTGGCAGTCACTCACACCAGTACAGTCATATAGCAATAAGAGTCTTTGTGCTAGACTCCTAACTCTACATTTGCATGTTTAAGAGCATCAGCCATCGTCTTCACATACAGCAGTCAGACTGAGTTGTCCTGCAAAACAAAGCTGTCAGATCTTCAAAACAGTAAGACGTTGAAAGTTTCTAAATGACCCCGTACTGTACACAGCAAAAAGCCCAACTACGCAGGAGTAGAAACAAGCCGCTCAATGCCACAGAGCTAAAACAGTTCTGCTTGGCCAGTTTGCCAAAATTCCTCCCCAGCAGGGTGACACGCTGATCAATAGCTGTAGGAAACGTACGGCTGCCATCATTACTCCTAGAGGCAAAGTCAGTATAACAGTGTTTTTGTGCTCCTCGCACACTCCATTTATCTAAAATCAGATTTTGGTTAAGCTGATAACGTTCAATGTCAAAAGAATGCAAGTGCAGAAAATTCGGGCAGCCAGGAATGCTCTTTTTTATTCAGCCCCATAAAGCAAGTTCAATTTACCGAGAGTCTGCCTCTTGTATCTCTCTAATATATTATGTTGCCAGAGTTTCAAAGCCAAGGTTAGTCCTTCCTTTTTCATCATTTTACAGTTGACTATACAACCTTGAAGGATATGAAGCACAGCCTTCAGAGGGCCTCCCTTAAAATGCATCCATAACATCAAATGAAGGAGTGTGTCATAAATTTTAGGAGGCGCTGCAGTTTTGTTCCCAGGCTGATGGGGACAAGGCCTCACACTGGACCACTGTGTGGTCACAGAGCAGTGCAGCTGTCTGTCATTTAGACTAATTAAAATGTACTACATGGATGAATTAGTCATGACTAGTTAGTATTTGCATGACAATAACATAAAAAAATTCAGAATCATTGAATTAAAAAAAGCAAAACGTCGTATATTTTATATTCATTATATTAAGTATTTTAGTGTCAATATGACTTATATATCTAATGTTGATCAGTAAATGACTATAAACAGTATAAATACTGTGTGTCTCTCAGAGCTACAGCTGCCACATTCCTAATATCAACACTCCTGAACCAGAGACAACATCAGAAGTGTCGTACCTGGACTAAGCAGAACCAGAACTGGACCACAGTCCTTTTTTTTACACATATTTCAAGCTGTCTGAAGTCCAGTGTGCAGTTTCTGCAGTCTGTGATGGTTTGAGGTGCTGATGTTGGTCCACTGTGTTTAGTCCAAAGTCAGTATCTACCAGGAGATTTTAGAGCACTTCATGCTTCCATCTGCTGACCAGCTTTATGCTGATAACCAGCAGCTGCCCACAGTGCCAACGCTACTACTGGCCATCATATTACTGTGATTGATTGGAGCTATAAGTTACACTGATCAACATTAAAACATAAAAAAATTTAAATACATCACTTTAAGTGTAATGAATATATAATATATATTTTGTTCACCTTTTAAGAGTTTTCCTTTTGTAATATCCTTTAAATAATAGTACTTATTTATAGAAACAGTGCTAGATAGAAGCAGAAATCCATAAAAACAAGTGCATGTATAGTCTGCAGTATACAAAAGGGCTGTTGTAGAGGATTTCAGCTGGAAAATGTTTTTTTTACAGGAAAAACATGTTCCGTGACTGATGGAAATGAGAGAGAAATATGCAAACGGATACCTCAGTCCGCCAGAACACATAAACCCACAGCAGCGCTCAGCCCCAGAGAATGCCACAGAGATTGCACCCAGCACATCCACAGCAGATCCCACCTGCCAAGGCTCAGGATTTCACCCAACACCGGAGCGTAAAAGGGGAAAATGTTCATGTTAAACAGCCTCCGCATTGTGCTGTGAGCAGAAAGTGTTTGGAAGTGGACCGGGTCAGACAGAGAGGCAGAATGGGCCGAGCCCTTGTCCTAGCTGCAGGAAAAGACCAGAGAGTGTTTAACCTGTTTTTGAAAAGCTCTCATTTCAGATCAACAGTCTGTGCAGGGCTGTCAGGTGTGCTCGACATTAACACAAGTACAGGTAACGGGCAGGATGAGCTCTGCAGGCATATGTAGGCATGGCATGATGCCACCTTTTTCTTTTCAAATACTGACACTGATATTGAAATTAATTTTTTATATTAAAACAACTTTCAAGTGAGATATTGATTTACTTCAAAGTAGCTGATCATATACAAACACACTAATTTTTTATGCAAGCAACAGCTTAAACAATATAATGTTTACAGCCTAGTGTCTAATCAGCATCACAGCATCACACAATCACTGTAGCATAACATGTTCAATATTCTGCTTTATTATTATTATTATTATTATTATTATTATTATTATTATTATTATTATTATTACTATTATTTTTTATTAATATTAATATTTGTGTTATTATGATTATGATTATTGTTATTATTATTATTTTATTTATTATTATTATTTTATTTTTTATTATTAATATTATTATTTGTGTTATTATGATTATGATTATTGTTATTATTATTATTATTTTATTTATTTATTATTATTATTATTATTATTATTATTATTATTATTATTATTATTATTATAGTAAATGACCACTCCAAATCCACAAACAATGGCAACAGTTCTAACTATAAATTCCATTCTAATGGCCGGAAAACGACAACTAATTAGAATAATTTGTATCACAAATTAATCATTTATATTGAGTTTGAAAAACATTTAAATTCAACTGAATATCATCTTCATATATGTGATGGAGGGAATGTAGAAGTGATGAAGGCCAGCAGTATAAAATGAGTCTAAAGTGTTTTCGCTATATTTATATGGATATGTCTTCATATGTTTACATTAAGTGGAAGGATGGAGGGATGAATGAAAGGAGAATGAAATGTAGTTTGGTCCTTGATGGCTGTATGGGAGCATCACTGGGTTTGCCATGTACAAGGTTTGCCAACAGGAGCACAATCTGTAATATATTCAGTGTTGAAAAGTAAAAAAAAACAATGTCGTTTTTTCAAAATCAAAACATAATTCGATGGTGTTTCAACCTTGAGCCTCGATGCTGATTCAACTGTGAATAAACACTGAAATGCCAGCTGGGTGACCATTAACTTACAACTGTTTATATTTTTGACATGTGAGTAACGTTAGCCAATAAAGTCTAAATCAAATGTTATTGGTATACGGTTTTACAGTGTCATATACATTTATAGCTCAGTTATTGGTCATGACATGTTCATATCAGTGTTATACTGGTCAAACCCTTATGACGTCCAGAATAAAGAGGAGAGGAGAAAGGGATGTGTCTACTCATTCGTCTTTATGAAAATAAAATGCCTCTCTGAGCTAGAAGTGTAGGATTATATGAGCGTGATTCACATTATGACACATGGACATTCTTCCTCTCTCTCTCACTCTCTCTCTCTCTCTCTCTCACACACACACACACACACACACACAAATCTTTCATGTGCTCATGCATGCTCACACACACACACACACACGTGTAAGACTACACACACACTGCTGTGGGCACAGAAAGCCTCTGGAGCAGAAAATGCACTGGTCAGAATGCATCAGCCACGTTGAAATGCACAAAATATGGCAAAAATCAAAGTCTTCTGGCTTTGAATATGATCTTTAAACCTTACTGGAGATAAACACAGCCATATGATAACCATGCACTGAGGGAATAGATAGCACAAAAGGATAAAAGCAGAAAAAAGTGACCACCGGAGGATAACTAGGACCCCCAGCATCACTCTCCAAGAGCCCAGCACGGCTACATCACGGGACAAATCTCTACTCCACCAGCTAATAGGCTTCTGAGGGAACAGACCCCAGAGACCAGGAGCAACAGCCAATAAAGAAACACTTTTTTATAGTTTTTCACAAAAATCATCCATTTTCATCCACTGAATATTCTGCAGGGCTTTTTATAAAAATATCAGTCCAATCTCTGACAGCCGAGAATAATCAATAAGCTGGAAATCCACCCCATAATTGGCAGCGGGAGTGCAGGTAAACGACTGCCGCTAAAAGCTCTGCAGCTCAGGAGGAGTGTAAACAGACTACCACTCAAAAGTTTGAGGTCAACCATTAAACGAATTTTCCATGACAACACATACTTTTACTTCTTATGTCGAGCCGTTTAGTGACTAATGCTGCTGCTGCAGATGCTCAATCTTCTGTGGGAGAAGGGAGAGGTAGGACACGGTCACCACCTTTTAGGTTCAGCAGAACCTGAACTGCAAATATTTTACATTTTCAAACAAAAGAACAGAAGTGTCCAGACTGTGTGAAAGATGGACAAAAAAACTGATGACTTTAATCTTTGGGTGATGAGAGAACCCTGGACAAATAAATGGATCAAACCAAACTAGGGTGAGCAGACGTCCTCTTTTACTCGGACATGTCCTCTTTTTGAGACTTAAAAAACATGTCCGGGCAGAATTTCACAAACGTCCGGGATTTTGTTTTATTTGAGAAGTGTTTTGTTCACAAACTAGTCTTGCCCTGCCACTATTCTGTTCGGTTCGCTTGAGTGACATGTTACGCTATATTAAATGTACTTGGGCATTAGGACCCAGCAGAAATCCAAGCCGGTTTCCCTTTAGGCCGCCCACAAGATCACTGATTGGCTCTGCCGTTTCTTGCTAACGTGTGATTGGCTGTTGCGGCTGTCACTCCCTCAAACAGCGTCCGTTTTCACCTGTAAGTTGTTTACATGTTGAGCTTTTGTTCTGTCTGTGTCACGTCAGCTAGACGTATTTTAATATCAGAGGTTTAATAATAAAATTCATAAACGTTAACATTTGAGTCTGTGTGCATGTGTCTACCAATCTGTGATAAGCCATCTATTTACATGCCTCTAAGTGTAACTATTATCAAAATAATTCAGAATTTCTGCTTATTTTTACTCAAAAATGAGGTACAATTCTGTATAAATGAAGTTTATTGACCATACAGTCCAAACACATGTGTAACATTGGTGATAATGAGCTAAAGTGAAGCTGACTTAAAAAGGATTGGGTGATAATTTTATGCTACATGTTTTTAACAGTTTATTATTTTTAATAATATGTAATAATGTATTAATATTTTATTAATGATTAATATTAAGTATATTATTTATAATACTTAATATTATATATATTATTATTTTATTATTCATAATACATGTAATAGTTAGTATATTATTAATATTAAGTAGCAATTATTAATAAAATATAAATCATAATTTGTCAATATTTATTAATAATGAATAATGAATAATGAATAATAATAATAATAATAATAATAATAATAATAATAATAATAATAATAATAATAATAATACAATTTACTGTATGTTCAAGCACCACCACCACCATCAAAAAAAAACCTGCCTAGGTGTCCTCTTTTTTGTCACCTTAGATCTGGTCACCCAAAACCAAACCCAATCTTTCAACAGAAGCCCAGATCACCAAACTGAAAAGACACTTGAGAAGTTCTGCTGGAACAGTTGAAGGTAAAAGAGGAAGAGAACCAGATGAACGGATGCACTCAGAGGAATCATGAACGAGTCATGAACAAGCCTGAAGAAGAATCACGCTTCAAAACATACTCTAACACACACGGACACACCACCATCACGTCAGTGTCACTAAGAATGAGCCACCTGCTCTGTGGGGGGTCCTGATCATTGAAGAACAGGACAAAGTACACAGATAAACAGGTGGACACACTTACAAAGCCTCCGAAGCTGAATGAAGAGATCTGAACCATGAATATTTATACAGTGTTCCAAAATACATCATTGTGACATTACACACACACACACACACACACACACACACACAGCCAGGGCACTCCCAGACACATAAAAAAAGCATCCAGACATATTCAACGTGTGGAAAAACAAACAAACAGTGTCCTGGCAGAGACACACACACGGTGTGACAGCAAAACCAACCAGAACAGGAGCTCTCAGTGGACAGAGTGCTCATTGATAGCCGAAAAAAAAGAAGTCTATTCTTCACTGTTTATAGAAAAGTGGGTCCAGGATGGTCAGGCCTGATTCAAACCCACACACACACACACACACACACTCCACATACCCCCATTTCCATAAGAGAAGAGGCAACACAGACTAGAAAAGAGCATTTCCTTAAGGAAACACAGAATGGTTCCCATTTCCAGGCTGTCCAGATATTTATGGTCAAGGTTTATTTAGCTCTACAGCTGTGCTAGTTGCTATGGCATCTCAGGTGCTTGCTATGGTGTCCCTGGAGGTTGCTATAGTGCCTCAGGTGGTTGCTCAGATGCTGGTAAGTCATCGCTCTGGAAGTCCAAATGGTTGGTTGGGTGTTACAGTGTATCTGTATTGCTACAATTGAATGGTGCCCAAACTATTGCATCCCATTCATTCTAATGAAAAAAATGGCACAAAAATGTGTTGCTACATGGAAACGGAGTCTGATTTAAAAAGCTGTAAACAAACACACTCAGACCAAATGCAGTTTGAGAGGTGTTGATATCTCAAAAACGGCAGGAGGAGAACATCTGTCAGAAGAAAAGGAAGAGAAAGAAGGAGAAGAAGATGAAGAAGAAGAGGAAGGAGAAGAAGAAGAATTGGATGATGAATGGGAATAAGTAGAGGAAGAGGAATGGTCAGGACCCCCGCAGGGCAGGTATTATTTGGATGGTGGACTATTCTCAGTGGCACTGAAGTGGTGGTGGCGTGTTATTGTGTCTCAGAGCTGCTGATGTGTTTAATCACCTCAGTGTCACTACGGGAGTGAATATAGTGCATTAATCAGTCAACAGCATCAGGACCAACACAAGCTGTGCTGAGCTACTGTCTCCAACTTTACATCTACAAGGTGGACCAACAAGGTAGGTGTGTCTAATAGAGCGGACACAGTGTTTAACACACCACCACCACGTCAGTGTCACTGAGAATGATCCACCAGCTCTGAGCGGCTCCTGACTATTGAAGAACAACAAAGTATACAGAGAAACAGATGGACTACAGTCTGTACAAAGTGCACTTCTGTGGAGAAGAAATGGTTAAACTGTATTTGGGAAAATCTTTTCCATTTGACTGAGCTAGATAAACTCGAAGGCTCTGCCTGGTCAGGACTGTGTGGGCGTTTCAGACTGAGGGATGATTGGCAATGTAAACAACCCTGTGTCTGCAGACGTTCTGCATGCATCCAATTACACATGAATCTGTGTTATACTGCAGTACAGACGTATCAGCATGTTCAACCAACAGTTAACAACTAACACAGAGGAATTTGGCCAAAACATCATGCAAACACTGTTGGCATTTTGTTAAATTATAGGCTGTGGGAATAGAGAGGATGTCACAGATGACAAATCATTTGTGCAGATTTGAAGACTTGGGACACCATTAAAAAAGATGATGGAATGATGAAAAGATTAAAGGTATGCCCAAATGTTTGTAGACCCCCCTTCTAATGCATTCAGGTGCTTCAAGTTGACACACAGCTTGTCTAGTCCCTGTAGAGTACTGTCAATAGAATAGGACTAAACATCCACCTGTTGTCTAATGCCAGGTGGGTTAGAGGGGTATAAAGACCCCCAGCATTGTGGAGCTGTGTTCTCTCAGTACTTTTGGGATGAGGTGATGACTAACACTCTTGTCGCTGAGCTCTAAAATATAGTAGAGTGTTCCCTGGACAGTAGAAACAACAAAAGCAGGAGAAACTCCTTAATTTTGGAAGGAACAATGAATGAGTAGATGTAGCAATAATGTTGTCCAGGCTAGCATGTCTAAACAGACAATAATTTTGGTAATACTTCATTTTAGGCCAGAATCCCTAAGACTCCATGACACCTACGGTACATAAGCTCATCATAACCTACAACTGGCACATGATGACGCCTAATGAAAGAAGCCTTTATGTAGCTCTATTTTGTCATTAACATCTTGTGTATACTAGCATCTCCTTCTAGCTGACTTTTTTCTTCATTTCTAAAATCCACACAAAGGGGAGGAGTCATATCAAAGCTGAAACTCTCTTATTTCAACTCAAATAATTAATATCTGACCTGCTAATTAAATATTCTGCTTCTAATAAACCATGTGTCATATCTTTAGTTACAATAAGTGTTAATTTTTACTGTTGTTTGAGTCCCAAATAGAACTTAGCACTCAGGTTCTGTACTGCTGTAGGCGCCCTCTTGTGGCAGTTGTAAGATGAACCTACATAAAGTCCCTTCGGTGCTGCGCAGTCTGAAATAAATGATGAAAATCTAAAAGCTCTGACACTTTTAGTGTTCAGTAGCAAGTTGTAAGCATGTTATATTATATCACAAGACATAACACATTTTCAGATCATTTGAAAGGTAGTTTAACAAAAAAAACAACATCAAAATATGCATTTATGTCATGTAGCTGTGGTATAAAACACTTGGTCCCATCTAATCTGGAACCAAATGGTTGGTTGAAATGACCTACATTGGTCGTTTTCTTTAATGGACAGCTTAAAGTTAATTTACTCAAAATTAACATCAAAACCAGACAATTCTAACCTTGATAACATAAGACTACTCTCAGTCATCTCTATAATATAATGCAGCATGTAATGTACTTTACTCGCTCCTCTTTCATAAAGCAAGTGCATGCAGCACGGCAACATAATATACATTATGAGGTGCAATCATACCCATTTTTCTTAATGACTGCAATTTTCTACATTCCAAATGAAACATTCATTCATTATTTGGTGGCTTACAGCTGAGAACGAAATTACTGTGCCAGAAATGCCAGTGCAATTTCAAATGCTGCAGGTCTAAAGCCAGGTTCAAGTCCAGTTCACCAGATAATCGATACTCGCCTTCTCTCCCCATCCCTACACTCTCTGTCTCTCCTCCTCTCTTTCCCCATCACTGCTTCTTGCCGTCTGGTGCACGAGCACACATACACACATGTGTACACGCAATCCTCAACCACTTTATGCACTCAGAGGCTATATGGACATTTACTAGGACCCTTCGCTTTCAAAGACATGCCAACAAAAGGCACATTCCGCCGCTGGTGGGGAGGAGACCACTCGGAGGCTCCTCTTATTCCTTCAAAAGCAGCGAACAGCACGTCTGAAAGCCCCTCCACAATAAGAGAGCCCATCAATTATAGTCCGCAGAGGCCGACACAATAACCTGAGAGACAGAAGGATGCTTTATGGGCTTCCTGATGCTCTGCTCTTATGGCCTGCTACTGTGAGCTGACTCATTCGCTGATTACTTTTGCAGCAGCTCAGGAGGGAGAACGCAGAGATGCTGACGTTTATGATCAGATCCTTATTGCCATCACACTCTGCCATCCTCTGAATGCACGTGTGCAGGATTCTGGGTGAATTATGTGAACGTGTAAGGTGATTACTTCAGTCAACGACGGTAATGAGGAACGCTTTATTTGATGTGTGTTATATACCTATCATTCATTCTAGTCAGGACTGTCTGGATGTTGAGGCAGAATTTGAACAATAGCTCACACCTAAGACAGAACTAGGTGACAGTAAAGCTAAGACAGCTAGGATTAAAAGTCGGCAAAGACAGGACTAAAACAAAACAAGGTTGGTACAAGCCTCAACAAGTCTGATACAAATGTAAAAAAATCTGCTCTGAATGCATCTCACAAACTCAGTCACTTCACTTATAACACACTAACACACCACAACCACATCAGTGTCACTGAGAACAATCCACCTGCTCTGGCCTAGCACACAGAAAAACAAATGGACTACAGTCTGTAATTGTAGAACTACAAAGTGCACCTGAAGCTCAGTGAAGCTAAAATCCAAGGTAGTTACAAGGAGATGGTTTTAATGTTATGGCTACTGTATATATAGTTTTCACCTCACGCCATGACGTTACGGTTTCCAAGAGAGAAGGCATTCTTCTGACAGTGATGATATACAGGCCTCTCCACAGGGAACCTAAGCCAACATGCTCTGATTCTGCTCACCGGTTTTGGGGTCGACAGTGAAGTAGGGCTGCCCTTGTAAGATGCTGTAGACAATCCTGGCGCTGTTGCCATACGTGGGGTCATCTGCATCCGTGGCAGTGATCTGGAATACTGATGTTCCTGAGAGAGAGGGAGCAGAAAGACAGGATTATTTAAAAGACTGCTTGTCACTCATTTCCAGAGTAAAAATGGGCTGGAGCTGCTTCAAATGATCACAGCCACACTGCCCCTTTAATTCGGCTGAATGTGACCTGCCTGGATCTCTCTCTGACCTGACCCAGTTGACAATGACCTCTTTCGGACTGAATACACCATGCCAAGCTGGAGTAGCACTGGGCCAGCTTCAGTTTGAATCTAGGTCTGATTCTGATCTGGTCACATCTGGGCCAAATTCTGCATGCCAATGTTAAGGCACTTGCTCATGTCTGGCCCACGCCCATTTTACTGACACTTGGTGCTGAGTATAACATGAGAGATATCCCATGCCCCCTTTACTGACACACTGGGTGCTGAGTATAACATGAGAGATATCCCATGCCCCCTTTACTGACACACTGGGTGCTGAGTATAACATGAGAGATGGCCTGTGCCCCCTTTACTGACACACTGGGTGCTGAGTATAACATGAGAGATGGCCTGTGCCCCCTTTTACTGACACACTGGCTGCTGAGTATAACATGAGAGATGGCCTGTGCCCCCTTTTACTGACACACTGGGTGCTGAGTATAACATGAGAGATGGCCTGTGCCCCCTTTTACTGACACACTGGGTGCTGAGTATAACATGAGAGATGGCCCGCAACCCTTTTACTAACACACTGGGTACTGGGTACAACATGAAAGATGGCCCGCACCCCTTTTACTGACACACTGGGTGCTGAGTATAACATGAGAGTTGGCCCATGGCCCTTTTACTGACACTTGGTGCTGAGTATAACATGAAAGATGGCCCGCTCCCCTTTTACTGACACACTGGGTGAAAGAGTGTAACATGAGACTTGGACCGCACCCTTTTTACTGACACACTGGGTGCTGAGTATAACATGAGAGTTGGTCCATGCCCCTTTTACTGACACACTGGGTGCTGAGTGTAACATGAGAGTTGGATAGCACCCCTTTTACTGACACACTGGGTGCTAAGTGTAACATGAGAGATGGCCTGCGCCCCTTTTACTGACACACTAGGTGAAAGAGTGTAACATGAGAGTTGGACCACACCTCTTTTACTGACACACTGGGTGCTGAGTATAACATGAGAGATGGCCTGCGCCCCCTTTACTGACACACTGGGTGCTGAGTATAACATGAGAGTTGGCCCACGCCCCTTTTACTGACACACTGGGTGCTGAGTGTAACATGAGAGTTGGACCACACCCCTTTTATTGACACACTGGGTGCTGAGTATAACATGATAGATGGCCCAAGTCCCTTGTAAGAACATACGAGCTTCCAAATGCAATATAATAGCCAGAACTTTTTTACCTACAAGGTGGGTGCATAATTAGGTGCCAAGTGTAATATGACAGTCAGCCTGAGTATATTTTATCTACAAGCTGCGCACAGTATGAGAGTTAACCCAAGGCCCTATTACCAATGCCACTGAGCAACCGAGCTTGGCCTTTTCATGCCATACGTGATGTCATACAGCATCAACAATGATCATTTGAGACTATTTAACAACAAAACCAAGTCTGATGATTTTGACATGCATTTATCACCATGCTAATTATTAGAGGAAAAGGTTACATAGCATGTTAGATCATATCTCTACTATACACCTAAAGAAGCAAACTTCAGACATCCTAACCTGCATTAAAGGCTACATTTAGGATAGGGAGGAAACTGCACAAATTTGATTTTCCGCCAAACGATTCCTTTAACACTGCTGTCCAAAAGCCAAGCATGGGCCTGAGAGATAGCAACACAGTCTATATGGTGAGGACTTGAGCTCAATCCTCACCATATATAAGAATCAAACCTTGACGCTTAGAGAAGAAAAGCGGTCTGCTCCACAATAGCTGCTGGGAAGATTGCAGCTGCTCCTGCTGACCAGTGAGGTTGAGGAACATTCTGCCAAATGCCTCCAGCCATTAATCTGGCCAGCAGGGTCCTGTATACAGACAGAAGCCCCTCGAGCACATTTGCTCTGAAGATGTTTGATGCTGTGCTTCATAATACTCAATACTGCAAATGCCATCACTGCTGTTTAGCTCCTCAGCTTACTTATCTTATTTAGCATTAGCTTAGCTGACAATAAGAAACTCTCTAATCTCATTTCATAAACATCTTTACATTGTTGGAAAATGCCAGCTGCCCTTCACACTGAGGAATGCAGGAATGGACCATTAGCAATTTGAAAAAGCAATCGTTGCAAGCCTGTATATTACAGTTTTCTTATAATGCACATTTATTTCTGAGAGTTTCATTATATGGGAATATGATTTACTTAATCTTTAGGATTAAACTGTTTTCATTTCTGTTTCTTTATAGTATTTAAATGTCCTGTAAAGGAGTGAATCTAACAAACCCAGTACAACCAAAACTCCACCCAATACAACCAAAACCGTACCCAATAAAATTAAAACTCCACCCAATAAAATCAAAGCTCCACCAAATACAACCAAAAACCTCACACAATACAATCAAAGCTCCACCCAATACAACCAAAAACCTCACACAATACAATCAAAACTCCAACCAATATAATCAAAGCTCCCCCCAATACAAATAAAACCTCACCCAATGCAATCAAAACCCTAACCAATACAATCAAAACATCACCAAATACAATACAAAACTCCACCCAAAACAGTATGTAAGAGTGTACAATGTCCATGTAGTATGTACACAGTTGGTCCTCAGACTAAACTAAATGGTTATTTGGACCCACACTGCTGTGCAGAATAAACTACAAACAGCTTACAAAAACAGATCCAAATTCAAAGAATTCTCAGAACTTTCATCCAACTTCCAAGTCCTACAGAAAATAAACAATGCTTGTTTGTTTGTTTACAAGAAAGTGAAGAACAACACTAAACATCACTTATGCAGAATTTTTGAGAAATTTGGCGTTATACCCTTTGAGACAGGTTAGTATTTACTAAGGCTTCTAAAAGACTTTTTAAAGACCTGCAGACAGAATATCTTCATTCTGCCACTGTTACCTTCTGACACTCATTAGGGCCTGCATTTCTGGAAAAACACCTAAAATTGAATTGAACTGCTTTTGAGTGGGCCTGGAAAAAACAGCGTAGGCGCAGGCGAGAGGAAATTGGACTCTTCCGACGAGCCCCTCCAGGGGCAAGGCTGTGCAGACAGGTTGTGAAGAATGATAATTTCACAGCTCTTTGGCCTGAGCTCAGCTAATCGATTGCGATAGGAAGGAAAGAGGTCTGCAGACAATTAGCACTTCCCTGACACGCTTCTACAGTTGTGCGTTTGGGAGGTGGGGAGTGGCCGTCGATCCGAGCTGCAGGCTCTCTGTACTCCATTACTCATCCATCAGGCTAAACAACACCTGTATTGGCATTTTTCAGCGCAAGCAGGTTGGCGCTGTAAATATTTGGTTTGTCTAAGCCTGCACAGCGGCGTCCAACGACTGGGAAACGTTCCAAGGATTTATGCATCATTGTGTCAGCACAAATGTTTCTTTAAGAGTTTTTTTTAAGCGTCTGAAATGTGTAAGGCATATGGAGAGACGGGTTTAACTTTAGGCTGATCCAGTCTGGCGAGAAATGCTGCTGAAGCAACTGTTTTCCTTCTGCTTTGTTTTCCCTCCCTCTTAAGCGCCGTATCCTCTCTCCAGGTCCTCTGTAGCCATGCCAATAGCCATCATAAATCGTGGACGCAAACAAGCCAAACTCAGACAGGCCAGAGACCCTGAATGCTGCAGCGGACCCTGCAGTGCTCCATCAGAAACTGATGACCCAGCTAATAAAGCCATGCAGCTCACACAACACAGCTACAACAAATACCCTCTCTTTCCCACTTTCTCCCTCAAATGCATTCCCTCTCTTTTATCTCTCCTCCTCGTATCGTATCACCAGGACAGTGCACAGCCTCACTTTAGCTGTCCCATCACTCTTCCCCCTTTTTTCTCTCTCTCAGACTTCTCCTCCCATCAAAACACAGACAATGTAATAATTGGCTTTGTAATTAGCATTCTTACAATTCATATGATTGTCTGCTACATAAATAATTATGATTAAATGATTTGACTCATTTTGTTGGACAAAATGACCAAAATAACTAACCAGCTGTTCTGCTTCCTGTCTGTCCATATTCAGCAGCTTCAAACTCAATACAAACACAGCTTGAGCTCAAATAAACAAATTCTGCAGCCATCTAAAGCATTTATAACACATCAATAACAGAACAAGACAAGACAAAGACCTTAACTCTGGAAAATGATCTTAAATCACTGAACTGAAATGATCTGAAATAATGACTAAAATTATGCTACAGTCCTATATGCAATATCAATAAAATAAGCTCTAAAATCATTATAATCATTATTTATCATTTCATCAAGAGTTTGTGATGACTTTGCTGCTCGTTATGATGATAAAAACAGGGCTGATACCACAATCAGGGCTGTTTTATTAATATTTAAGTTAATCTAACAGTGATTTTGAATATATTTGAATTTTTCCATCCAAACGTCTTAAATCAACTCACAAGAACATCACTAATAGTTATTATTATATATCACAATAATAATCACAAATAATCAAGCTCAATAGTCACCTAAGTAGACCAGTAGTTTCTGTAAAGCTACATCATCAAAATGTTTAGAAACCTAGTCATGGATGAAGTTTGAGTGGGCTGAGAGAAATGTTGGTGATGTATTATTTTGGTGACTACTGAGCTCTATTGTTGTAGTTGCAAGTTAGCAATTCAAGTTCTATACTAAGATTCCAAACAACAGCTAGATCAAGGGTATAAGCTGGGTGGTGTAAATGAGCCCCCCAGACAAAAAAAAAAGAAAGAATCACCTTGCATGTTTAAGTTAGTAGAAAATTCAGACTCATGCAGATGGCGCTGCACAATGATGATTGGGCTATAAATACATGTGGGGTGTGTGACAGGATTCATAGATTGAGAAGAGGTGAATGTTAATGTTTGGATACAAGAAGTGATGTCATTTGGGACATATGGAGCAGAGTGGCAGCAAGAGACCTTCAGACTTGTGTGCTGTCGACCACAATTCTGAGGAGATTGTCCTGTAAACTGGGATTTTTCCCACTTCTGATAGATATGTATGACCGTACGCTTCCATAAACCTGCAAATTCAGCTACTTCCTTCACACTATGACATTTGGAGCCCAAATGACATCACTCCTTGTAGTCACTCCTTGAATCCTGTCACATACCCCATAGGTATTTATAGCCTGATCATCCTCATGCAGGAGCCTAAAGTTACTACCACCTTAAACACACAAGGTGACTCATTATTGAGTCCTAATCACAACAGTGAGAAATGATGGTACATAACACAAACTCCTGCTCACCTATGTCTGACATCTCGGCTACTGATGCTGTGAATGGGCCATCAGGGAAGGTGGGGGCGTTGTCGTTCACATCCTGGACCTTGATGATGAATTCAGACTCGGGCTCCACGGCTCTGTTGGTGAAGCGGTCAATAGCACGAGCGTGGAGAACATAGTGGCTTTTCTTCTCTCGGTCCAGACTCCTTGTGGCGTGGATGTCTCCTGTCACCTCATTAATGGTGAAGATGGTGCCTGCGCCTTCTCCGGAGAGGAGGTACCGGACTGAGCCGTCACCCTTATCTGAATTGGAGTGCAACTGTAGAAGAAGATACATATATATTAGCCCATATTGCACTGTGTTATCATATCACAAAGCTGCTTTTTTATCGTCCTCAAGAAAATAGAAGGTGCTCTGGTCGAAATCTCCATGTAATTGCTCACTTTGACGCTTCTCGGGCTGTTTGTATTCAGCACATATACGGAGAGGACGTACACAGTCACAGAAGAGGACTGATAACATCTGAAATAGCACGTAGAGCTGGGTTTCTCTGGAGAGCAAATGCTTTGTTTATTAAGGAAATATAATTGGAAATGGAACGACATACAAGGACACAGAGATCTGGAGATTAAAATAGCCACAGGATTTTATATGTGAAAAAGAAAATGGTCTTATTCCATTTTCAGTGATAAAACATGCTCCAATGGTGGTACATACAATACAATACTATTGTTTGGCTGTCAAATATACTACAAAGTAAAGCTTGGTGCTCAGATGCAGAGTCCAGTGATGGCTGGTAGTCAGTTCTGAATATTAAGCAGTATTTTAATATGCAGAGTGGGTTTTAAAGGTTTCACAATGCAGAAATACAAAGAAAACTATAAAGATTATAAAAGAGTTTATGACAATGCTTTTCATACGCAGTGCTTTAATTGTTTAAATGAATGAGCCACACTGTTTAACAAAAATCCACCCAATACAGCTAAAACAACACCAAATGCAACCAAAACAACACCAATTACAACTAAAATAACACCCAATACAGCCAAAATAACCACAAATACAAAAAATAACACCAAATATAACCAATAATGTACCTAACACAAGCAGAACCACAATAATACAACCCAAACCACACCCAATACAGTCAAATCTCTGCAAAATCCAGCCAAAACACACCTTTAAAACCAAAATCCCATCCAAACTAATCAAAATTCCACACAATGCAGCTAAAACCCCACCCAATATGACAAAAAATGAACCCATGCAACTATCAAAACAGCCAAAACTCAACCAAATCCAGCTAGAACCTCATTTCAACCAAACTCCATCCAGTACAATCCACCAAAAATGCCACCCAATACAACTACAAACTGACACAGTACAGTATACCAAAACACCACCTAATGCCACCATAGACCATTACAAAACTAACAGAAACATGACTTTTTTCAGCATGTCATATGTATGGATGTATTTGTGTTTCTTGCAGTATATGTCCAAATGTTTATGGACACCACTTCTAATCAATGCATTCAGCTAACAGAAATATGCAACTAGTCTAGTCCCTGTAGAGAAGTACTGCCAATAGACTAGGACATAACATTAACCAATTGGCACCTTGTCTAATGCCAGGTGTGGGCTAGAAGGGTATAAACCCCCCAGCATTGTGGAAGTGTGTTCTCTGCTCCATCCAGTACTTTTGGGAGTTGGTGTAGTTGGGGTGGTGATCATCCAACATCCTGACCTCACAAACACTCTTAGCTGAATCACTAGAAAGGATGTCCACAAACGTTTGGACATATTGTGCGAATATAGGGTTTTTTTTTCTCAGCAGGTCAAATACACAGATCTGCTCATGTTTCTTGCACTTGGTTTGGGAAGTAAAAATAAAACTGCAGAAGCATTCAAGATATATTGATTGCAGCTTTAAATATTTCAAGAAACTTCTTTGAAACTGGCTGCAACAAGTTTAGAGAAGCTGCTTTCTCCAGCTTTAATCTGAGTGCTTTTAAAATAAGGTCACTTTGTGTTGAGCAGTGGAGGATCAGGTCAAACAAATCACTTTTTCACTCTTCATCTGTCACAGATATAATGAAAGGAAATAACATCTTCTATTCTTCGTGCATACACTCCAACATGGAGGTGAATGACTTCCCAGTTTTCTAATGGACTTCTTTCACACCAGGAGTATTAGGGGTAATGGTTTATAACACCCAGTGATTTTCACTCAAATTCAGATGATTCTAATGCAGCGTTAAAGCATCAAGATTATCTTCTTTATACCTGAGCCACAACCTTAAATAATAACCTCAATATATATATGAGCGACATGGTTTCAACCAGCTAAGGTGAAGGTGTTTGGAGCATTAGTATTTTGCTTTACTATAATACTTTATTATAAGTGCGGTGTAAGTTTGAATGTGTTACGTCAGTTCATTTATGACTGCAGAGCAACAAAAATGGCTGCCACACTTCTGATTTGCACTAATGAAGAACATCCTGCAGGGACTCATCACAGATGTGTTTGGACTGTAAGCAAGTTGCACGTTTCTTAAAAAGAATCATTACTGGTGGTAAGACATGGATTCATCACTACAAGTCTGAGAGAAAATGCCAGAAACATCCTCAATCGCCCACCAAGAAAAAGCTCAAAAATCAAACATCAGCTGCTTTCTGGGTCAGAAAGAAGCCATAAGCGGATGGCGAATCAGGTCTGATGGAGGTGAAGACATTAGTGTATTCCTGGCTCATAGCTCAGCCAAAAACATGTTTTAATGAGGACAAACCAAAGTTTGATAGATGGAGAAAGTGAATTGAAACGCAGAGAAAAAAAATATTAGATTCTAGGAAATAAAGGAACTAACAAGCTAAAAAACAAAAGAACCAACAAGCTAAGAAGCTAGGAAACAAACTAACAAGCTGAGGAGCTATGATATGAAGGAGCTAACAGGCTAAGGAGCCAACAAGCTAGGCAAACACAGAGGACCAATGAGGTCTCAATAAACAAGGAAGGCTAACAGAGGACCATGGAGGTCTCAATAAACAAGGAAGGCAAACAAACAAGACGTGCTGCGGCTCAGGCAGTAGCAGAAGCAAAAACACGGAGCTGGGAGGAGTTTGGTGAGGCCATGGAGGAGGACTATTGGTCGGCCTCAAAGAAATTCTGGCAAACCGTCCAGCACCTCAGGAGGGAAAAGCAGTACTCTACCAACACTGTTTACAGTGCCGGTGGGGAGCTG
>BRDA01007193.1:45722-56451 GCA_036984385.1 Crenuchus spilurus
TTTGAACTCCAATGTGGGCAGTAGAGTAGGGTATCTGGAGCAGGCCACAGTAGCTGGTCGTTGGTGGGCATCTGATCCAGGGAAGCATCATGCAGGGAATAGTAGTCTTCCATCATCCTTGGACCGGACCGGTGGGCAATCACTCACTCGGAAAAGACTAAAATGGAATTAGTTCTGTTTGGATTTATAGAGCACAAGGATTATGAGACATATCATAATAATCCTGATTCGTTCATGCTCTCCACCAGTTTTTGGGTGACTTCATGACAAAAACTCAAGCAGCTGGTCTTTGATGGTTTATGACTAACCATCTTCCTGTATAGAGGCTTTCAATAAGGTTTAGGTCAGCTGGACAATTTTGAGCATGGCACTTTTCCCTCTTTCTCCATTAGCACAAAGTTAGTTTGATGTTGCATTTTTAAATTCAGGGAGAACAGATGCCACAGACGTTCAGCTGCATTGACATTTTGAGGCTAAAGCCCATGGCACCCAGTGAGAAGAAAACAGAGCTATGTTTATAACGCCAGCGTGCCACAGAGGCGAAGGAGTGCTTGTTAATTCATACTGCTTAATCTCAATATGGTGTTTGCTGTGGGAGAGAGATCATTCAAAGCTATGCTCGCTCGACCATAACACAATGATCATTGTAATATGATGGTTTTCGGGCAAGCAGGCCTGGATTAGTTTTGCTACAGTGAGTTGCATGTTAAATGCAGCGGATTCTGCCTTTGCATGTAAAATCATTTGAGGTTAGCAGTGAAGATGAAGCCAGGTAGAGCTTACAAGGCCATGCTGTTCTCCTTCCAGGCCGTTTACACTTCAGTGTACAATTGAACTGCTCTATGAAACCAGCAAAGGTTAGCGTGGACGTTACATGTCCAAAAGTTTGTGGACAACCGTTCTAATGAATGCATTCAGATTGACACAGATGACCAATGCTTGTCTAGACCTTGTAGAGAAGTAATGGCAATAGAATAATCCTAAGCATGATGCCACGTCTAATGCCAGGTGTGGACTAGAGTGGTATAAAGCCCCCCCCAGCATTGTGGAACCTGCATCCTGACCTCACTAACATTCTTGCCCCTCAATCAATCCTCACAGCAGAGACAGTACAGACAGTTATAAATACCTTGAACAGTCCCAATACTTTTGTCCATAGTGTATTTACAGTAATATTATTGTCATATTATAAAAACACACAGCCCACGGTCTGCATACAGACTCAATTTGCATTTTAGTTCACATTCCTCATCAATAATAAGTGGTTATGAATATTTGATGTGAATTTTTCAAAGGTGTTTGTGTACAAGCAACGTCTCTGATTTGCATATCTTACTCTGCATCTCCAGAGAGACGGAAGGATCAATTTAGCGGGAATCTTCGAGGCGCAGTTTTACGGTTCAATGTGCTACAGAATGAACCTGCCAGACCAAAATGCTTGCACCATATCTAAGAGGCATTTCCAGTGCACGTTATTACTGTAAACATATTTACTGCGAGACGTTACTAAGCCGGCAACAAGCCTGAGGCGCGCAGGAACAGAGCCCGAGCAAAAAGTGTGAACCACTCGAGACACGCGATCATTTTCAGGTCACTTATTCAATGATGCATGCTGGCATTTAATTTGCTAATGATCAGTACAGCAGCCATACACAAACACAGAGCGAGCCTGATCCAAGAAGCCAGGCTGGCAGGACATGTCTAAAAAAATACAATATAATAACTTGGCATGCTGGCCAGGCTGCTACTAAAACAACCTACCATCCCCTCCCCTACTCATGTGCGGGCAGGGATTTTGGCTGCCTCTGAAATCCCAGAGCAGAGAGCAATTAGTCAGGAGAATGTTCACCTTCCAAGCCTTCTCCCTGTGGCCAACAGGGACGTTCACCTTCACAGAAATATGTGCAAAGCTCCAGCTGAAGCTTTTACCACAGCATCCAATTCTGATCGCCCTGGGCCAGAGAGTAACCCCACCAGTCGCCCAGTTCCACTGCCACATTCAGCACTTCCAGCCTGCATCTGCACATATTAGTCCAATATAGTTGACTTCACTACTGATTATATTAGAAATCGAGAAAACACTCTACTGCTGGAGGTCCACAGCCCTGCTTCAACACACTCAGCTCAGTAAAGGCTTGTTAATAGTGTGAGGTGCACTGAAAACACCCAAAAGGCGTAGAGAATCAGACCTCCTGACCTAGGACCAGGATCCACTTCCCTACATCCGGAGTATAAAGGCTTTCCCAGTTCTGGCTCACTACTTTCATACTGCAGTGTAATGACAGTGACGGCAAATTCAATAGCCTCAACAGCACGAATTAAGCAACTCAACATATAGTATTCTGGCTGTAGTTGGGCCACTTTTGGCCCAAAATAGAAATGGAGTTTGGGCCACATGTGGCTCAGAATTACACCTCCATTCCCTAAAAAACAACTTCAGATTGGCCAGTCATCATAGCTATAACTGACCACTATGTGCCTTAAACCTCTGGAGTCTGAAGATTTCTCAGATGCAGTCTTACACTAAAATGATTTTCCCCAGACTGTTAAACATGCATTTTGTTCAGTACAAACTCAACAACAACAGCAAATCAGGAAAAGGGTCATAAATCTAAATTTGGATTAAATCTGCTCTAAACTTAGACTTTCCAAAAACTTATTTTCAGATGTGCTGATATATTGTGGGGAAAAAAAACACTCCAAACATTTCTAGCTAAGACTTTTGAGCTCTGAACTGAATAAACAGAGGTCTTGGCTGCACACTGCTCATTACAGTTTATAAAATCTGTAAGTGGTTTTATTTCTAAAACAAACTGAATGTGACGTGACAGTGTTTTTCACTAATTCACTGGGTCCTAGATTAAATATTTATGGGATAGGTGTGAGTTGAGGTATAAGAAGTGTTTGTTCAGGTAAGCACCTTTGTTATTGCACATTCCTTGGCTGCTAATCCACCACTGGTATTTCTGGAATTACCTTGTTGTCACCATATAAATGGCAAATGGTGGGAAAAATGCACTGCACTCCATCATGCTGAGAAACATGGATCTGCGTATTTAAGCTCCTCTCACAAGAATCTGAAAAAATATTTTGATGGTTTAGACATTAATGAATTAGCCGGTGGTTTAGACATTAATGGCTGTATATTGAGTTATTTTGAGGGAAGAATAAATTTACTCTGTTATATAAGCTGCACACAGATGACTTTTTATTGTGTCAAAGTGTCATTTTGTCAGTGTTTGTCCCATGAAAACATATACTTAAATATCTGCAGAAATGTGAGGGGTGTACTCACCTTTGTTATACACTGTGTGTATATATATATATATATATATATATATATATATATATAATAACTAATATAGAGTTGTAGAAGTGTTTATGTGGAATTTCGGTTTTGTTCCCACAGGTGGGTCCTGTGGGACTCCAAATGGTTAATTGGGCCATATTTGGTCCAGAATTGTCTTCTAGGTCATGGCTTCATGCTATCACATTATGATTGCAAACAACTGTAATGATTAGTTTACAAATTAAGCAGATTGATTTTTATGATTTTTTGGTATCTGAAATGCAACGAAATACTAACATAAAATCCAAAAGTATCAAAACCTGAAAAATAAATTTTATTTAACTGAACAATAACAGCCTGGATGCTGCCCAGCCCAGCCCAATTCGGGCTCATATTTCCATTGGTCCACATACCACCGTGGAATGATGACTGAATCTGGATACCAGTCTCAGTTTAGGCCAAATTAAACCACAACTTGGAATGTTGTTCCAAACGTGGCTACAGTTGGGATACTTTTGGCTCAAAATAGAAATGGATTTCAAACATTTCAAACATTTGGGTCCAACATTCAAACATCATGATAAAACTTGAACATGAGCCAGTACTGGCCTACAATAGTAAGTACAATAAGTGCTTTATGGGCCATATTTGGTCCCGAATCTGGAAACCTTTTAAAGATTAAAATAAAAAATGTACAGATACAAGAAAAAATCAGGATTCATGTGAATACTTCTTATTACTATGTGGTGAAAAACTGTGAACTCATCACTGCATCAGTCCAATAAACTGGATCAGTACCAACACATATGAAAAAAATGAGAAATTAAATATTTAGTGTCAGATTGAGACTGTAAACATAATTCCAGAACATGATACACATCCCTCTGTTGTGTTTATGGATCTGAACACTCTACACAGGTAAAAGTAACACTACTGGAATACTGGCTGAGGAGCATCTAATGCAACAATAAGCTTGAGGGGAGTCACTGCTCTGAAGCTGACATTGACGTATAGCGTGAAGTCCACCTAAGTGCCTGGCCTCTTTTCGGCACTGACAGAAAGAGCCTGTAGGGACTAGGCTGAAGCGTAGCTGTATCCTCTTGTACAGGATACTCCTGCCAAACCAAAATGACATCCTTTACTTTTGTGTGGGCGAGGTTTTCTCTCCTTACAGTAGTGACTTCTGTATGTGCAGCAATTTCTCACATCATGCTTTATGGAATTAAAGGTGGATGTAAGGGCGGACCATTCACTTGGAGCATAAGTAAGGAGATATATATTTAAAAAATTATATTAGAAAACACAAATGATGGAAAGACATAGAGTCTTACAGTCTTATAAGACTGTAAATCCCTCAGAAAAGCCAGTATCACAGAAAAAGTCACGTTTTTGGCTGAGTTTGATATAATATGTACATTTTAAAGCTCCTATGTTCTAATGGTTCTAGGATCTCAGGGTATAAGGTCAGGATCCTTATTCCCAAGGCTCTATGTTACCTAGAGTTTACGTTCTCTGTGCCCTGTGTTCCCAAAGAACAATATTCCCAGGGTCATATGCTACCATGTTCATATATTTCCAAAACTATGTGTTCCCAGGGTTCTATGTTCTGAGTGTTCTACGTTAACAGTGTTTTATGTTCCCAGGTTCATATACTACCAGCTTCCCAGAGTTTCTATGTTCCAAAGGATTCTAGGATCTCAGTGTCTAGTGTCAGGGTCCATTGTTCCCACAACTCTATGTTCCCAGGTTCCTATATTCCCAGCACTCTATGTTCCCAGATTCCTATGCTCTTAAGGCTTTATGTTCTTAGTATTTTATGCTCCCAGAGTTCTATGTTCCCATGGTTCTATATTCCCAGGATCTAACTTCCCATGGTTCTATGTTCTAAGGGTTCTAAATTCCCAGGCTCTGTGTTCTCAGGGTTGTATGCTCCCAGGTTCTTATGTTCCTAAGGTTCTATGTTCTCAGTTACATTTAATACACATTAGGCCTCATATTGTTAAATTTGACCTTTCAAGTTAACACTAGCATTCATTATTTTTTTTGGACTCCTGTTCCCTCTACAACTACATAAACACAACAAAACTACATGTAAATGTTCATCATTTTATTTTGAAGGTTTGTCACATGTGTGGTGTTCTGGGTCAAATCTAATATAATATCAATATATATCAAAGAGTCTGGGTTAGGGTTATGATCAGGATTAGGGGTCCAACAATAGCAGGTATCATATTAAGTGATTATATAGAGTAATATAGAGTTGAACAACATAGAACCCTGAACATAGATATCCTCCTTAAAGGTTCATACAATTCACTCCCCAGCCCCAGCTAGTACACTATATATATATATATGGAAAAAACTGCAGAAACAGTCCATTTCAAATTACCTAGTTTTGTGATGTCACAGAAACAAATGCAATTATCCATCTATTTAGCTTATAGAGGCTTTGCCCTACCCGTAGTTTTCCCCACCCCTTTCACAACAAAGTGTTTTTTTAATGAGGCATAATACAAAGCAGCCAATCAGAATTTATTTACTAGTCTTAAAGGTACAGAAACCAAAACATGCAGTTTAATACATACAGAGGGTGGGAAATGGTTATGTAAACAAAAATGTTTTCAGTACATAAAACTTATGTTTGCCTCGGGGAAAAAAATCAAACACAAGAATAATGTTGGATATAGGCCCTTTAACACAAAGAAGTTCACCAAGATTATAGGTGGAAAAAACAATCTTTGTTACATCTGTACGTGGGAAAACAATCTCTGTCACCACAGAGAGCTGCATACAGATCAGAGATAACTTAAGCAGACATTAAGAGCCTCTCTCCAACAGTGTATTACCAAAGCAATGTCTTATCAAAAAGAACTGCATTAACATGGAAAATGCATTATCATATAGAACTGCATTATCACAAAAAGCTGCACTTCCAAGCATCTGTGGCTTACTGTATAAATGTATAGGCACAGCAAAGGTACAATGTAAATGTCCCATTAAATGTCCAACATGGTCAGTAAAGTCCAACAGTATAACTTAAAAGTACAGTAGGTACCAGTACAGTCAAATAAATGTAAATGTCTGGAGTCAGGACAGGGGAGTCAAAACAACTTAAAATACATGAATTACAACAAAATATGATACTGTTATGTTCACAACTTAAATGGGCCTAAGACAGAAACTTGAGGAACACCATCCCAGGAAAAGGGGTAACAAGAAAGTCTGACCAAGTGATTGCCCACTACCTTTGTATGTATATTCACACATACAGAGCGCTGTTAGCATGTAATGGTGTACAAATAGCATGCATTGTTGCAGTAAACATACAGTGAGGAAAATAAGTATTTGAACACCTTGCGAATTTGCAAGTTCTCCCACTTAGAAATCATGGAGGGGTCTGAAATTTTCATCTTAGGTGCATGTCGACTGTGAGAGACATAATCTAAAAGAAAAAATTCGGAAATCACAATGTATTATTTTTTAATAATTTATTTGTGTGTTACTGCTGCAAATAAGTATTTGAACACCTGTGAAAATCAATGTTAATATTAGCCTTTGTTTGCAATTACAGAGGTCAAACATTTCCTGTAGTTTTTCACCAGGTCTGCACACACTGCAGCAGGGATTGTGGGCCATTCCTCCACACAGATCTTCTCCAAATCAGCCAGGTTTCTGGGCTGTCGCTGAGAAACACTGAGTTTGAGCTCCCTCCAAAGATTTTCTATAGGGTTTAGGTCTGGAGACTGGCTAGGCCACTCCAGAACCTTGATATGCTTCTTACGGAGCCACTCCTTGGTTATCCTGGCTGTGTGCTTTGGGTCATTGTCATCTTGGAAGACCCAGCCATGACCCATCTTCAATGCTCTGACTGAGGGAAGGAGGTTGTTCCCCAAAATCTCACAATACATGGCCCCGGTCATCCTCTCCTTAATACAGTGCAGTTGTCCTGTCCCATGTGCAGAAAAACACCCCAAAACATGATGCTTCCACCCCCATGCTTCACAGTAGGGATGGTGTCTTTGGGATGGTTCTCATCATTCTTCGTCCTCCAAACATGGCGAGTGGAATTAAGACCAAAAAGTTCTATTTTGGTCTCATCTGACCACAACACTTTCTCCCATGACTCCTCTGGAACATCCAAATGGTCATGGGCAAACTTAAGACAGGCCTGGACGTGTGCTGATTTAAGCAGGGGAACCTTCCTTGCCATGCATGACTTTAAACCATGACATCTTAGTGTATTAGCCACAGTAACCTTGGAGACAGTGGTGCCAGCTCTCTTCAGGTCATTGACTAGCTCCTCCTGTGTAGGTCTGGGCTGATTCCTCACCTTTCTTAGGATCACTGATACATCATGAGGTGAGATCCTGCATGGAGCCCCAGTCAGAGGGAGATTGACAGTCATGTTTAGCTTCTTCCATTTTCTAATAATTGCTCCAACATTTGATCTTTTTTCACCAAGCTGCCCCATAGCCCTTTTCAGCCTTGAGAAGGTTTACAATCTTGTTTCTGGTGTCTTTGGACAGCTCTTTGGTCTTAGCCATGTTAGTAGCTGGGAGTCTTACTGATTGTGTGGGGTGGGCAGGTGTCTTTATGCAGCTATCGACCTCAAACAGGTGCTTCTAATTTAGAATAAGTGGAGTGGAGGTGGACTTTTTAGAGGCGGAATAACAGGTCTTTGAGGGCCAGAATGTTTGCTGATTGGCAGGTGTTCAAATACTTATTTGCAGCAGTAACACACAAATAAATTATTAAAAAATCATACATTGTGATTTCTGGATGTTTTCTTTTAGATTATGTCTCTCACAGTGGACATGCACCTAAGATGAAAATTTCAGACCTCTCCATGATTTTTAAGTGGGAGAACTTGCAAATTCACAGGGTGTTCAAATACTTATTTTCTTCACTCTATGTAGAAACAGCTGTATTACCACAAGTCTGAGTGCATTTATTCTCTGACACGTGACTTGAGTACTACAGTTCAGACAATTCTTCAGTATGGCCATAACTGCACTGGTATTTCATGCTCTATTAGTTTGCAGAGCTGCAGTAACATGCCGTCAAGCCGGTATTAGCATATAGCTCTCTATTAGTATGTAGAGCTGTGCTATAACATGACAGCCACAAATGGTACACAACAGCTGCGGCTTTAAGCATGTGACCGGCCACAAGTGTAATATACAGTAGGAGTGTACAGTATGTCCAACACTATGAGGAACACAAATAGTTAAATGGATGTTTATTGTTTGAAAACCATACCAGGTGACCCTAATAAAAACGTAAACAGGTGCACTGCCCTAGCATTGCAGTAACCATGTAGTGACTGTACATAACAAGAATCAGTGTCAAATAGAGAGAATTTATAGTGTTATGGTATAATGGTAATACACTTGTGCACCTGAGCACCAATTATGTAGGTGAGCTAATTAAAATTTCAAACTGCACTTTAATAAAGCACTAAATAAAGACTGCACATATCTTTATCTGCCAAATCCTCCAGAATGCCAGTGAGCGAGTGATTGTGTTATAGCGTATAAGTGACACTTTGAAGAAACCTTGCCCTGTATTGTCATAACAAGCTGCTCATTAGAGATTCCTTGCTTTGCTGTTGCATTGACCCCATTTTGACAGCTCTTGCAAACGGCGTATCAATATTCATAACAATGGCTGCATTAAGAGCACTCCAAAGGGATAAAAATAATTGGTCCGTTTTCTTTTCTCTTTTCCTCTGTCTCTTCACAGGCACAGCAGTAATGTGGAGAGAGTGCAGTGTGAAGGACCCAGGTTTGCCTTGTGCAGGGGGTTGATACACTGCCCACGCTACAAGAGGCAACTGATTAAATCACAACTCAGCCGCTGCTGCTGACCACAAATTACACCCGCCGCGCTGATAGAAAGGTCAATTTTACACTGCAGCAAGGAGCCTTCGCTTCGCTAGAACAAAGTGCCAATGCGGGAAGCTTTCAGAGTTTGATAATTTCACCTTTAGTGTGAATGAGGTGAGCGATTTTGTCTAATCTGTATCTTACAGGTGTTCAGAAAGTGAAACTGAAGACAGATTTGCAGACTTGTCTCTCAAATATCACACAGCTGCTACATTTCATGGTATAAAACATGTGGAGCAAAATAAAACATATGAGTGCAGTTTTGAACCCTTCCAACAGTATCTTCACCACAGATTAATGTACATAATGACTTTCCTAAACACTTTACAGCAATCAACAATGTACAATAAACAAAACAGCTTACACAATTTCCCAGCCAGCATCCCATCTACAGTCACTCCAGAGGGAGTATATGTAGGTGAAGATCTCTCAGGAAGTCTAGTAGCTACAATGTAGCATCACATTTCAGCAAAGCACAGCTTACTCAACCCTGGAAAACAGGGTATTCGTGAACCTGAATGTGTTGTGTCCTTGTTGGATCCAAAAGCAAAGAGAGGAGCAGCGACTAAAAAATAATGGCAAAATAACCCCCCCCCCAAAAAAACTAAACAAAACAATAAAGCTGCAGCCCGGGGATGAATAAGTGCAGCAGAGGTGAAAAGACATGGTGCACACATGCTTCCGCTGCACTTGGAGGAAGAGGTGAAAAAACAAGCTCTGAAAATCTTTCAAAGCAAAAACTTACCTTAAGGGCACTAAAGGCAGAGGCTCTACCCTTTCCAGATATGCACTGCCACCTGGGGGGTCTAAACATATTTCTACACTTGGCAGGTGCAGCGCCATCCCAGAGGAGTATCTACAAAGTCAGCACCATTTGAGAGGGCCTAGAGCAGTATGCCTTCATGCCAGAACGCTACCACTGAATGTTAAAAAAGGGAGGAGGAACCGCCATACACCACCATGCCTGGAATTACAGCTATGGCTTGCCAGGCTCATGGGTTTACTGGCAGAAGATCCTCCTCAGGCAACAAAATTCTACCCAAGAAAGCAATATTCCTCACCTCCTTAAACTACACAGAGAGGAAGTTGACAGATCGAACATTCTAAGAAGCACATTAATAACATTTGTAACATTGAGGAAAACCCCCAGGAATGTAACACTCACAAGGTTTATTAGAAGCAAAATCTTGAATTCGCAGCTCAGAATAGTCAGAAATGAGAAGTACACTATATGTCCAAACGTTTGTGGACACCCCTTCTAATGAATGCATTCAGCTGAGTTTTGTTATCTCAGTACTTTAGGAATGGTGATGGAGTGGACAATGAGTTGGTGGTGGAGATCATCCTACATTCTGATCTCACTAACACTCTTGTAGCTGAACACAATCAAATCAGCAATGCTCCAAAATCTAGTAGAGCTATCCCTGGACAGTAGAGACTCCAACAAAACAGGATAAACTCCTTTAATACTCTTGATTTGGTAAGAATCAATGAATTAGCAGGTGTCCCAATACTTCCATGTTGTGTATGAGATGAGTTTTACTCTCTTTGCATG
>BRDA01007193.1:56461-67922 GCA_036984385.1 Crenuchus spilurus
CAAAATAACCCCCCCCCCAAAAAAAAACTAAACAAAACAATAAAGCTGCAGCGCGGGGATGAATAAGTGCAGCAGAGGTGAAAAGACATGGTGCACACATGCTTCCACTGCACTTGGAGGAAGAGGTGAAAAAACAAGCTCTGAAAATCTTACAAAGCAAAAACTTACCTTAAGGGCACTAAAGGCAGAGGCTCTACCCTTTCCAGATATGCACTGCCACCTGGGGGGGTCTAAACATATTTCTACACTTGGCAGGTGCAGCACCATCCCAGAGGAGTATCTACAAAGTCAGCACCATTTGAGAGGGCCTAGAGCAGTATGCCTTCATGCCAGAACGCTACCACTGAATGTTAAAAAAGGGAGGAGGAACCGCCATACACCACCATGCCTGGAATTACAGCTATGGCTTGCCAGGCTCATGGGTTTACTGGCAGAAGATCCTCCTCAGGCAACAAAAATCTACCCAAGAAAGCAATATTCCTCACCTCCTTAAACTACACAGAGAGGAAGTTGACAGATCGAACATTCTAAGAAGCACATTAATAACATTTGTAACATTGAGGAAAACCCCCAGGAATGTAACACTCACAAGGTTTATTAGAAGCAAAATCTGGAATTCGCAGCTCAGAATAGTCAGAAATGAGATGTACACTATATGTCCAAACGTTTGTGGACACCCCTTCTAAGGAATACATTCAACTGACACAGATGTACGCCTAGCTGGTCTAGTCCCTGTAGAGAACTGCCAATAAAATACTACTAAACATCAACCTGTTGGCACCAAGTCTAATGCCAGGTGTGGGATAGAGGGGTATAAAGCCCCACAGCAGAGTTTTGTTATCTCAGTACTTTAGGAATGGTGATGGAGTGGACAATGAGTTGGTGGTGGAGATCATCCTACATTCTGATCTCACTAACACTCTTGTAGCTGAACACAATCAAATCAGCAATGCTCCAAAATCTAGTAGAGCTATCCCTGGACAGTAGAGACTCCAACAAAACAGGATAAACTCCTTTAATACTCTTGATTTGGTAAGAATCAATGAATTAGCAGGTGTCCCAATACTTCCATGTTGTGTATGAGATGAGTTTTACTCTCTTTGCATGTAGCAGTAGTCTGTTACCAAGGAGATTAAACAGAGAGGGAGGAGAAAATATCCTATTGCTAAGAGCTTGGTAGCACAGAATTCAAAGCTTAAGCTTTGTGTGTGTGTCTGTTTGTGTGTGTGTGTGTGTGTGCATGCCAAAGGGATGCAAACAGAGTTTGTTTGTTAACACAGCATGCTGAGGAAGGCGTGTATGCGGAGCAAAGTGGAGCCATAAACATATTCTCCATTTTCTTTTTAAGTTCTCCACCGTAGTGTCTTGAAAACAGAACTAAATCAGTGCTGGGAGAACTGCAGGCAGAAGACTCCGGTGGCTCGGATGATGGAATAGAAATCAAAGGCCTGACAAACAGAGTCCCGCAGGAGTGTTAGTGTTCCTTTGCCCTTGAGCTAAGCACTTAACCTACTATTCCATGGAAGAGTCTGAGTAACAAATGGATAGTGCAGACATCTCCATGATAAGAGGGTTAGATCTCATTCTAAATGTTTCTTTTTACAGTATTACAAACCATTTCTCTTTTTTTCTGACATCAGATATTATATTATGGCTCATACATACTGACAATTCCACAATTTCACATTTAATATTAAACGGGTAGGTGAAAATCTCAAACAGATCGTCTAACATTCTTCTGCTGACACTATATATACAGTATACATATTACTCATAATCTTATACCTTTGAAAATGGTGAAGTTTAACCTACTTTAATACTTTACTGACCTATATCAAGCCTTTTCAATGTTGATCAGTTTGGCTTATAGCTCATAAAATCAGAAATCCAGAATCTCCAACTATTAGGATATTTCAATTTGAGAAAATCATTCTTCAAACAGTATAAATACTGTTTAGTGCAGTGTTTAGCGCTGCCCTTCCAGATTAGCTAAACATTTTTATGCTTGTTTCGAAGTTAATCACGCCACGCTCTCAGAAAGTCCACCCGCTACCGTCAAGTCAAGCCTCGTCTCTGTCTCCATGGCTGACGTACGCAGAGTGTTCCAACATGTGAACCATGCCATCCCCGGTTGCAGTCTCAAAACGTGCGCACCGTCAGCTAGCAGGAGTGTTCCCAATCATCTTTAAAATCTCTCTGCCCCTCTTAGTAGTGCCTGCGTGTTTCAAACTGGCCACCATTGTGCCAGTTCCAAATTCAGCCGCGATAACCACCTTAAATGACTGGCACCCAGTTGCTCTGACCTCCATCTAAGCAAGTGTTTTGGAAGCTGGTCAGAGACTATATCTGCATGTCACTGTCTGCTGCACTGGACCCACTGCAGTTTGCTTAAAGACGGAACAGATCCACTGATGATATAATACAATGCCCTCTATTAAAAAAAAGGATAAAAAGGACACATGTGAGAATGCTGTTTGAGGACTACAGCTCAGCATTCAACACCATCATCCCCTCAAGGCTCGGTATTAAGCTTCAGGATGTTGGACTGAACAGCTCTCTGTGCAGCTGAATCCTGAACTTCCTAACAGGCTGACGCCAGGTGGTTAGGATGGGATCTCCTCATGCATACTGACTCTTAACACCGGTGTTCCTCAGGGCTGTGTGCTCAGCCCTCTCCCTGTACACCCACAACTGCACAGTCAGACACAGCTCCAACATCATCAAATATGCAGATGACACAATGATTGTGGGCCTGATCTCCAACAACAATGTGGCCTACAGAGAGAAGGTCAGCTTTATGGTGCCAGAAGAATAGTGGACTTCAGGAAGAGAATGTGTGCACCCCCATTACCATCAATAGAGCCACTGCGGAGAGCGTCAGCAGCTTCAAGTTCCTGGGTGTTCATGTCACAGAGAACTGCAACCACTTTTACCTCAGATGGCTGAGAAAGTTTGGAATGAACCTCCGCATCCTCAGAACGTTTCACACAGGTGTTGTGGAAAGCATGTTAATGGGATCCATCACCAGCTGGTATGGAAAGTGAACTCCAACCTAGCGGACCATATCACCAGGGTTCAACTCCCAAACCTCCTGGACTTATACACCAGCTGATGCCGGAGGAAGATCATGAGGATTCTAAAGGACTATACCCACCCAAGCCACTGTCTGGCAATAATGTTTGAATGCATTTAAGTACTGTAAGGGACTACATACCTAAGATTTTCAATCACCTTCACACCTGTGTAACGTGATGTGACAATAAACAATAAACAATAAACAAATACTGTGTATCTCTCAGAGCTACAACTGCCACATTGCTAATATCAACACTCCTGAACCAGAGACAACATCAGGAGTGCCTTACCTGGACTAAGCAGAACCAGAACTGGACTGTTACTAAGTACAAAGTCCTCTTTTTACATTTCATTTTTAAATCAGCTCCTAGAGTCTGAGAGACACACAATCGAAGGTGTCTGAAGTCCAGTGTGCAGTTTCTGTTGTCTGTCATGGTTTGTGGTGCTGGTGTTGGTCCACTGTGTTTAGTCTAAAGTCAACATCTACCAGGAGATTTGAGACCACTTCATGCTTCCATCTGCTGACAAGCTTTATGGAGATGCCCACAGTGCCAACACTACTACCAAATGGTTTATTAGCATGTTTGATTGGCCAGTTCTTCGTGAGCCAAGTCATACTGATACAACAACAAAACAGGAAATATATGAAAAAAGCCTTTTTTAATTAAATGATGAACACAAACATTTTGATGATATAATTAGCAATGTATGCAAATTAGAAATTAAGTATGAAGTTCTATATTACATATTACATACATATTTCTAAATGCAAACAATTGCGCAGAGTAGTTGTGCTCTGTAATGAATAAAAAGTCTGTCCAGTTGTCTACTGTTGACTCTTTCAGGATCTTTGTGTTCTCACTAGATACTGATACTAATACCAGCATCAACACTGACGCCATGACTTCAGCGTTGATGACAAATACAATTATATATAATTTAAAGCAATTGTTCAGCTAGAAATCATATTTACACAATTTCCCACTTAGCTCAGATATGCTCCATCAGTCAGGACATGTTTAGAGTCCATGTTTTGCATCTGTAGAACTGGAGCTGCAAGGCTAATGTTGCTAACAAATTTATGAGCATATCTATGTTCTCCGGGCCCTGTGCTCCTCAGTCCTGTGCAGCACATAACAGGAAGCTGAAAAAGATGCTCCCTCAGCTCTGTCTTCACTTAATATGACATGGCCGATTGGGGAACCTTCACACGAATCCTAACAATAGCCACTTGTTAGACTGTGCAGATTTGACCCAGAGCAACACAAATGTAACAGACCTTCAAAATTAAATCAAATGGTACCCATTACTGATGTTGTTTGTGGCTGGTTCGTGAAGCCTTTTCCCAGCAAAAATTATTATTATTTAATAAATATTAAAAATTTATATCAGAATACAAAAACAACTGGAGGGAAACGTAGAACCTGGGAACATAAAACACCCAAATCAGAACTTCACTGCAGATGAACTAAATTGTATCTGCTAAACTTCATTTCATTTGATATACATCCATTCCTGCACTTCAGACATTCCAAAAAAAGTTGGGAAGATGAAGCATTTACACGTTTTAATGTTGTCATTCCTTCTCACAACATTTGAAAGACATTTTGTCACATAGGACACCAAGTGTTTCAGGTTTTAATTTGTAAACACATCTTAAGGTGTACAACAGTGTCATTTCTAAATTCTAAACATTCTCTATTGAGGACAGATCAGGACTACAGACAAAACAGTCCAGTATTCTCTTCTTCTACAGACATGACTAGGTAATGTGCGCAGCATGTGCTTTTATATTGTCTTGTTGAAAAATGCAGGACATTCCTGGAAAAGATGAGGTCATACAAATGACAAACACTGGAACTCAATAATCACATCACCATTTTGGTGATATATACACTATTTTAGGTGACTATTGAGCTCTAGTTTGTTACCACTTCTTACCAGCTTAAAATAAAAACAACACATGGACACCAAACTTGTCTTGGATGATTGAATGCATCAAGTGTGTGGTGGATAACTGTGCCAATATTATCTATTATCTAAGTTTTATGTTACATAAAAAATTACAATTGGATCATTTATGTAAAAAAATAGGCTTAAAAGGTTTCACTCACAGCCTGATATAGAGTATGTTCTGACTCTTCTACAAATATTTCTCTTAAATAAATGTCTAGACAGGTGATCCAGTGCTCCGTGTACCAGTCTGTACTTTCTGGAACACTTCATACTTTATTTCGATGATTGTCTCCAACTTCGGCTGCTAACCCACAAAGAAATGCTGCCTCCCATGACAATTTCTTATCTGTTTCTCAAAATGACACACTTTACGCTTCTCCAGACGAGTTTTAGTAGAACAGACCCTCTCTGGGTGTCTGTTTGGGTGTGTATTTGACCGAGTGTGCATGCACAAAGGTGTAAATTAAAAGACAACGGAGCCAGACGGAGAAACCCATTTCTGTCACGGCACCGCAGGAGGACCTCACACCAGAAAATATTCAGTTCATTCAAATGGCGCTCGGCCCAGAGAGACAGGTCACACCCCTGCGCAAAATTAAGTGGAGCCTGAGTGGCTACAACAGGGTCCGTTTGCACAGGGCCGTGCTTCGCACGCTGGGAGCTCTGTCGGGTTTTTATGAAATGAACCCAGTCTCCAGTGACTCAGGCTGCGGTACTGAACAAGCCTGTATAATTGGAAGAAAAATCACAGAGGCACAATACACACTGGACAAAAGTATTAGGATACGGTTCCAAAAAATAAGAGATTAACCTGCTTTTGTTGGAGCAACTGCCTCTGTGGCTTTCTAGTAGATTTCGGAGCATTGCTGTGAGAATCTGATTGCATGCAGCCACAACAGCATTGATTGCCCCCACCACCACCTTGTCCCCACCAGTACTGGATGGAGCGCTCAGCTTTATACCTCTCTATCCCATGCTTGGCATTAGACATAGTGCCAACAGGGTGATGTTTAGTCCTATTCTATTGTGAGTGCTTCTCTACAGTGACTAGACAAGCTGTGTGTACATCTGTGTCAATGCATTCATGAGATGGGGTGTCCACAAACTTTTGCACATGTACTGTGTACACAGTAAATCTGCCAGTGTTAAATCAACACTATTCGAGTTAAATTAACACTGAGGGTGTCAAAATGTAACACTTTCAGTGTTAATTTAACTCTAATAGTGTTGATTTAACACTGGCAGATTTACTGTGTAGTGTATAGTGCAATCATAACCTTCCCTTAGTCAGTAGAGACAGATTCTCCAACAAAAGTAGGATAAACTCTTTTTAATGCCATTTCAGAAGAAATAATGGATGAACAGGTGGCCCAATACTTTTTTCCCATATAGTGTGTCTCTCTCATAGTTATATTCACTAAGAAGCACTTTAGAGTCTTTCTCAGTTTCAGCCGTTAACCCAATAACACTGACAACAAGGCCTCTACAGTGTGATGTTGCCCTTTCCGTTGATGAGGTCTGATGGTAAACCACTTCATCCAACAATAAGGGTAGCATTTGGCTAGAGATAGAAAACATGGTAGCACACAGAAAGCTCCAGTTCCACATGCTGATTATTTTACTATTACCAAGTCTCTGAGAGTATCACCAACAATACATATTAGTGTATTAGGCTCAACTTCTATAAAGAGGGTCCAGACAGAGGGTCCTTCCATTCATAGCGTCAGGAGTCATATAAAAGCTAAAACCCTCTTCTATCTAATCAAGTAATTCATTTCTGAGCCGCTAATTAAAGATTCTGCTTCAAATTAACCATGTTTCATATCTTCAGTAAGAATAAACGATGAAGGATTGATTTTTGCTTTCAATCCTTTACTGATGTTTGAGTCCCAAACACAAAAAAAAAAATCTGTCCTGCTGAAGGACAGATATGAGTTGTAAAATGAATCTACATAATGTCCCTTCAGTGCTGTGCAGCCAGAAATGATTTTTCTGGGGTAAAATTTAAGGCGGCACATCCTTTCAATCCTGTTAGTTGTGAGGTGGAACCACTGCGGATTGGATTTATTCCAGCACATCCCAAACCTGATCACACTGAGATCTAGGAGCACCTCTCAAACCTTTCAGACATGTCCTAACCCAGATGTTTGGCCATATCAATGTCTCCCAGGTCTTCACTCCTTCCCATTTCCAACACATACACTACAATAACCAACTGTTCTCGTACTGTCTGACATATCCCAACACTTTTTATCCCTGGCCCATACTAGAGGAGTTAAAACATCTTAGCCCATGCTGAAAACATGAGACACCTGTTCTGTACTCAGTCATAGTCATTAAAGTCTCTACACTGAATGAAACACTATACACTTTCAGATTATGCCTATCCAACGGATGGCTTTGAGCCTCAAAATCTTGTGGGTGTTTCTCGCTAACTAGAAGTAAACAAATATGGTGGATGACAGTCAAAGCACTGCTATTAGTAGTGCTGAGTGTTTTCTGCTCATAACCAAGAAAAAGAAAAGGATGTGAATGAAACCATGGCTCAAGAGAAGTTGTAACACGGGCCCCGAGTGGCTCAGCAGGTTAAGACGCTGACACTATGTTTGCAAGTTCGAATCCCAGTCACGCCGTTTGTCATCAACAGCCGGGGCCCAAGAGAGCAAAAATTGGCAGTGCAAGAAAAAATCGCTGCAAGCTCGAATCGCGTTTCTCACATTGAACGATTCAGAATAGATTCTCGTTTTCAAAAAATCGATTTTTTTTGCGGGTGTGGTTCTGCCTTCTCAGCCACCATAGTGCTAGGCAAAACAAGGAAGCAGCATGGGCTATGTACAGGCATGCTAGCCAAGCCATCTTTGAAAGCAACCATTTTGGAAACACTTTGGATTTTACTGTCAACCCAGCCCGGGTAAGAAAGGGCTTGACGTGACTCATGCGATTTGCAGAGATTGCAACGATAAAGTATTTCGTTTGGAAGAATCGTAAAAAAATTGTTTCGTGACCCCAAGAATCAATTCTGGATCGATTTGTTCGATTCCCAAAGATTTGCAGCCCTAGTAGATGGTGCTCTCACACATTGCAATGTCCGCTGGCTCAGGCACCTACTGATTGGTCCATTCGGAGTTGGGAATCCTGCACTTTCCTCCAAGTGCATTGGCTCCCCAGTGACGGTGTATCAAGTGGTAGATCGAAAAGAGGCGGTGGCCATATCACACGCAGCGGAGGAGGTGTATGCATGTCTTCACCCTCCTACAGTCAGGGACAGTGATGGGGAGAGCCCCCTAGTGAATGGGATGGGTTAATTGGCTACTATCACATTGGGAAGGGGAGAAAATTGGAAAAATAAAATGAACTATGTAACATGAGTGAGGTAAATCCGTGTATCATAATTGATATTCGTTTCAGAATCAAAAACAAAAATATGAAAAAAACTATATAATAACAAAAAAAAACAAATATTGTCTTGCATTTTGTGCTTTTGATTTGATGCTCAAAATAAAAAAGTGAATTTAATTAAATGGACCCGAACCAAACAAGGATTGAGGTGAACTACTGAGAAAGAGAATCAACTTACAGAGCTGTGGCAACACTGTGCCTTTCAGTAATATTAATAACATGCAATAACAGTTGAGAGTTTTCACCTGTGTACATGAAAAATGCTTTAAACCTCTCCACACTGGCACATTAAGTTCAGCTTGGCTCTGATTGGTTGATGGTCCCTCAGACATGATGTAAACATCATGTTTTACACTATAAAATCAGCTCCACCCCCCCCCCCCCACTACAGGATACTGAGTGAACATGTTTTATATGTAAGATTCTCAATGGGGCTCAGCCCTGACTGCACTGGGAAAAGAAGGAGAAGTACGGATTGGATTACAGACGATGCACCGTACATAATCATCATTTCCAATCATCCTGAAATCCAAAGATCTTTGACTGAGAAAGTCGGCCTGATTATCCTGTAGTGTGGGCCAGGCTTTACACAAAAAAAACATCTGATGCTATGCAGAAACCTCAGCACTGAATAGTTCAAAGAAGTAATGTTTTAATGTAGGTCACAATGCACAATAATACAGCTCCTTCACACAGGTGGTGCTCATTTCAAGAAGGTTGGAGTTTTCTTGTCTAAAACACACTCAGCTTTCTCATTAGTGACCTTTTCTACATGGAAGAAATACTCCAAGAAAAGCCTGGAACGGACAAGGTGGTAAAAGCACAGGCAGAGCAGGAAGCAAGTAGAGTGCAGAAGACATCAACAGTACATATGTGCGCATGTCTATGTGTATGTATGTGGGGGTGGGGGGTGGGTCTGTCTGAAGTACTGTCAGATGCTGTTTGGTTTACACACTTGGCTCGGTACCTGAGGGATGTAGGTGTGAGCATTTGACCTCGACTCTCTACCCCCGCACTGACTCAATGTCAAACACCGTCACTGTCACCCTGCATTATTTCAGTCCACAAACCACCACGCTGCTTCCCATTACCATCTCCCACAGTTCTGGGCAGTGCAGATGAAACATGATGTTTTCAAATGCACTTGTATGACATATGACAATTTTTTTTTGTTGGTGATTTTCTTTCTTTTTTTTTTTTTTTTTTTTTTTAATTTTTGCCAATTTCCTCCCTTTCCCAATGTGGTAGTCGCCAATTAACCCAACCCATTAGGGGCTCTCCCCATCACTTTGCACTGTCCCTGACTCTAGGAGGGTGAAGACATGTATACACCTCCTCCGTTGCGTGCAATACTGTCACCACTTCTTTTCGAAATACCGGTTGATACACCATCCCTGGGGAGCCAACGCACTTGGAGGAAAGCGCAGGATTCCCAGCTCCGAATGGACCAATCAGTAGACGCCTGAGACAGCGGACATTGCAATGTGAACGTGATAGGGAGAGTGAGAGCGCCATCTACCCGCCCAGAGAGAGCACTGCCAATTTTGCTCTCTTGGGATCCGGCTGTCGCAAACATCATGACCGGGATTCAAACTTGCGATCCTCTGATCATAGTGTCAGCGTTTTAACCTGCTGAGCCACTCGGGGCCTCCCATTGGTGAGTATTTTAACTCATAGCTAGAGTACTGACTTAATATTGAATACACTTGTTATTGGCATCAACATCAAAAATCTGGTATTGCTCACCACACCTTTCATGTTTTGATAGCTATCAGCAGCTGTGAAAGGTCCATTCTATGCTACGGAAGCTCTAGAACATCCCAGTTGTTAGTAATTTCTTAGATGTTGCCTCCAGCATGCTTCACCCAGTACCTCATCAGCACCCTTTTAAACCTTTTTGTCCACGGTTTTACACTCTGCTACAACTGACTGGTGTGCTCACTTATTTATATGCACAGGCTGCACTGTTTCTTTACCCAAAAGACTGTGAATAACTAACACTAATGAAGATCTGGTGATGAAATGGTGATTAAATGAACCTCAATCTGTGTGACATGTATGATGACAGTGCAGGTAGACGGGGTTCAATTCTGATGACTAATATCCGTGGCTGTCGGAATGGAGGTCGGCGCCCATCCAGCTGTCTCCACTGGACTCCTGGGATATGAAAGTCCTAAGTTATCCTAATGAACACAGCACGCGACGGTGGTTATTTCACACTTCGAATTGTGCAGAGAACTTCTATATGGATGGATGGATGGATGGATGGATGGATAGCAGAGACAATCACTCCAACAAAAGCACAATAAACTCTTTTTTTAAATAACTGGAAATCAAATTTGATGAATTGCCCAGCTCTACACAATAGATGGATCCTCACCACAGCAGACACCACCAGTAGCATCATCACATTCCACCAAAACTGTGGAACAAATCAGCACGAAGCGTTCTCTGTCTCGCACTAATCACTAGACTTCAGCACAACGTCCTTCTGAGCTGACTGCTTTTCCTTCACAAGGAGAAATAAACAGATAATAAAATGAACAAATTTGTTAGCTCTACTCATAATAATCTCCCCACGCGCTTCTCTGTGGTCCGCTGTAACTAATTAATCATGAGCTGATTTGCTGGATGGATGTAGCCTGCAATATACTATATACATGCTAAATCAAATCTCTTTAAAAAAACCAAACAAACCCCAAGCTGTTCAAAGAAACGAGAAGCCGAGTTCTGGGAAAAAGGACATTAGGACGAAAGCATGGACATTTTCAAGAGCCATATGCCAATAGCAATTAAATAGCATGATGTGCTCTCTTCCAAGATTAAAGTCAGGAGATAAACAAACAGGCCGCTTCTCTTGATGAGATTGGGGATAAAATGCAGAACATTAGCTCTGTTTAAAATGAATATGGCAAACAAACAAAGGCGGTTAGCTTATGGAAATCTGATGTGTTTGAGCTGCAAAACAGCTGTGCAGTCAAGTGCCAGTTTGGGTGCACTTTATATATATATATATATATATATATATTTT
>BRDA01007193.1:68006-80977 GCA_036984385.1 Crenuchus spilurus
TTTTTTTTTTTTTTTTTTTTTTTTTTTTTTTTTTTTCTTTTCTAATTTTGAGACAGAGAAGTTTTGATGTTTATGTCTATAATAGTGGTGTTCTGAGGTAAATGTATTTAAGGCTGTGTTAAGCACTAGTAAATATTTTGGAGAACAATCTGTCAGACAATCTACCAGCTTTGGAAACCATATACACAGTAAATATGCCAGTGTTAAATCAACACTATTAGAGTTAAATTAACACTGAAAGTGTCAAAATGTAACACTCTCAGTGTTAATTTAACTATAATAGTGTTGATTTAACACTGGCATATTTACTGTGTATAAGCAACATTTAAGAGAATGGCCTGATGTTTTAATATTGATCAGTATGACTTATGTCTCATGAGTTGGCCAATCAGTCACAGTAATATGATGGTCAGTAGTAGTGTTGGCACTGTGGGCAGCTGCTGAGCATCTCCATAAAGCTGGTCAGCAGATGGAAGCATGAAATGCTCTAAAATCTCCTGGCAGATGTTGACTTTGGACTAAACACAGTGGACCAACATCAGCATCTCAAACCATGACAGACTGCAGAAACTGCACACTGGACTTCAGGCACCTTGGATTGTGTGTCTCTCAGATTCTAGGAGCTGATTTACAAATAAAAAGGGGACTATGGACCAGTTCTGGTTCTCCTTAGTCCACGTAAGACACTTCTGATGTTGTCTCTGGTTCAGGAGTGTTGATGTCAAGAATGTGGCAGTTATATCTCTGAGAGATACACAGAATTTATACTGCTTAATCATTTACTCACAATCACATGTTCTACTGGATTTCTGATTATTATGGGATATAAGGCATACAGTTCATAATTGTACATCATCAATACATGTTTAACTGAAGCTTAAGTTCATGTCATCTCACACACTGAGTCTACTGAGTCATGAGTTCTTATTGTAAAGTGTTGCCACACCTTTTCTTCTTGAGAAATTGTCCAAAACATCCAAGTGGCTCCTCCCAAAGCAACCAAAATTCCAAAACAGAGCTTTATTTATTTCAGGTGCTGCAAGTTATCTTATCGTTTTAATATCTTTAATAAAAGTGAAATTACTCCTTACTAACTAAAAACATTGAACAAAGATTAGAATAAATTAGCCTCAGCATGTTACCTTGCCTACATATTGTGTTTCCGGTCCAATGTGCTCCTCCAAAACGAAGAACTGATTCCATACCCAGCCTCTCTTGGGCCGATGATGGGGGTCCTTCTCTATATCAGAGTGTTTTGTCAGGTTGTGGGTACGCACCGTCCGCACGGAACCATCCGAGGGTTTAGTTAGGTTGTGCGTGGTCAGCACGGGCCCGGCCGGAAACGAGGTCCCCAGGCCCCTGTGGAGCACGATGAGGCACAGCAGCAGAGGGCTCAGGCAGGCTGCTTCACCGCCGGCCGCTCTCATGTTAAAGAGTCACCCACGGGCCTCGCGACCACAGGCGCCTCCAATCGCAGGTCAGACCCAGCCGTCCAGCTCAGCACACTGTGAGTCCATGCTTTAGAGCCAGCAGTCCAGAGGAAGCAGGAGAGAAATATTCACATCCTGGAGCGGTGGCACAGAGTGGAGTCAGGGTGACCACTCATTTGGGAGAGGGCTTCCACCGCAGACTCACCAACGGCAGGAAGACACAGTCACAAAACATCTGTGTGAGGAGGGAGAGAGGACAGAGATGTGTTTAAAACATTAACCACTTGATCTATAGGCTCAGTGAGCACAATGAATCTAATACACTGGCCAGTTATTAATACCACCATATATATGGATGGATGCTGGAGTGACCTGAACTGTTATAAATAGGTCCGAATATCTCAGCAGTGATCAGTACCTACCAAGACTGATCCAGATCTGATCATTTCGAAGATGTTCTAGAGCAATCAGGACTTAAAGGACATGCTATTTGGTGCCACAGGACACTTTCAGAAGTCTTGTAGATTGCATGACTCTGCTGCTGTTTTGGTAGAACGAGGAGGATCAACAGCATATAATCCATATTACCATTGGTTTTAATGTAATTGCTGATGGGGGTGTATTGGCAAGGTAAGCTGATGTGAGTTTAAAGCTTTAATGCTGCATCACAGCATGATCAAACACTTACAAAAGAGTGATGACCCAGTTCTGGTGCACAGTTACTACTTTCATGGCTGTGGAGTGATGATGAATTTGTCAAAATCCAAATGTCAGAACTTTAACCTGATTTAATTCTGCCCAACAGAAAAAGACTTAACATTTACATGGTAGGTTGCATTTGAACCACATGTGGCCCAAAGTTCAAATGCCAGGACAAACCTTAAACATGACTAATGCCAGTTTTGGGCCACAGTAACCTCATAATTGCTAAGCAGTAAGTATTTAATTGGCCTGTATTTGGGCCACAATTGTTTGCTAGATGAGAACAGAACAAGGTTTGTAGATACTAAAGTGGTTGCTAGATTGTTGCTAAGTGGTTACTAACTAGTTACTAACTAGTTTCTAGGCAGATGCTACATGGTTTCTATGTTGTTGCTAAGTCGATGATAAGTGGTTGCCAAGTGGTTGCTCGGCTATTACTATGTGGTTGCTACATGGTTGCTAGGCTGTTGCTAAGTGGCTGAAAACTATATAATAAGTTGTTTCTAGCTGATGCTACATGGTTGCTGGGATGTTGCTATGTGGTTTATATGCTGTTGCTACATGACTGCTGTAGTTGCTATGATGTTGCTATGTTAGAAAAATGTTTGAAAGGTTTAAACTAGGGCTGTCAAATGACAAACAAAATTGAATCACATTTAATCTCAGAATTTCATATAGTTAATTGTGATAAATCGCCTTTTTTATGGGGAATTTTGAAGACAGATTGGTGGCAGAAATAAGGAGAGGCACCTTTATGAGGGAACTGGGTTGGCTTGTTCAGACAAATGTTTCAATGCATTTTTACTTACGACTTTGTACACACTTGCCTTATGCTACAACATTTTTATATGTTAATACAGTGGAACCTTGACTTACGAGTTTAATTTGTTCTGTGACGGAGCGCGTAACTTAATCTGCTTGTATTTCAAATTACATTTCCACATTAAAATGATGCCAATTTGTGTTACATGTTTTTAAATAAGGAAACATTTACTTTATTAATAACACATAATGTATAAAAATAATAATACATAATAAAAGAGAATGTAAAAAAATAAACTGGTTTATGTTTAGTGTATTTACATTAAAGATCAGATGACTTTTGGCTTTTTCACCACACTTTCCTTGCTGTCCTGTCCAAAGAGCTTTGTTTCTTCCTCCATTTCAAAATGTTTAGAAAATGAGTGAGACATGTTTGTTTACAAAGCACCGCACCACCTCTTCTTCTCTGCAGTGATCTCTGCACTCACGCTTGCTATTGATTCCTAGTGGCGGGTGGCGGAAGGTCGCTTGTAACTGATCTCGGCTCACAACATAAAGTAAAAAATCTACAGAATGATGGCTCATATCTGGGAAATCTGGGAAGTTGGGTCACTCGTTAGTCAAGGCTCCATTGTATATGAAAAGATGCTTAAATCACATAAAATTTTCAATAATTCTAAAAATAAACCCTCCAAAAATGTCAGTAAATGTGTGTTTCAGCCTTTTCTCCTCTACTCTCAATGAGGCTATGCTTGGTCATATCTCAACATGAACTACGGATTACTCGCAGGGTTAAATAAAATTTGCATTTTAATCGTCTTAAATTCGACATCCCTATTTTAAACATATGAAAATGTTGTATTTACCAGCTGCTGTGAAAAAATAACACTTTTCTTATCATATCCATGATATCTGAGACACTGTATCTGTTAAATTATGGAAATTGTCCAGAGAATTTGGTAAAATGTTGATAAAAAATAACATCAAGCCAGCACGAGGTGACAATCATCTAAAACATTTTAACTGAGACCCAAAATAATCTTCTGCTGGTTAGCCATCCAGTAAAACATCTAATACATTTTTGATGGAACAGCTGTTCTGCTATAATAGCAGGGATCATATCTGGCAGAGCAAGGCTCCACTGTAGTGACAGCACGACACAGCAAGTGGGCCGTGAACGACTGACAAAAAAAGGCAGATTTTAGACGAACACTGTGTAATTTTAGGTCTCCGTCCCTTAGAAGAACCATGCCATCTCCCAGCCTCACTGTCAGTTCTGTTCATCATGTACTGAGACCAGCAATCAGCTTAAAACGACAGACCCCCCTTCTCAATTCTCTCCTCCCTCTGACAGGGTGAAGGGCATAATGACATGGCCAAATTAAGTAGATTCATGGTGGAAGCTTCAGGAAATGATGAATCAGCACCATCAGCACTGCAGGACCAGAGCTGTGTTTACAAACTGAACAGACCAAAAATGCCTGTTGTAAACTTCCATGTTCTTTTAACAGTCTGGTCTGAGTGCTAAGTGCAGTGTTTTATTGGATTATTAAAGTGTATTTCAATATAATTCAAATATAATATAATTTTATAACATAATTCAAAAAGGTAAACTGACTTTTTAGTTTCAATGTTAATAGCTTATGAGTTTATCAATCAATCACAGTAATATGAAGGTCAGTAGTAGTGTTGGCACTGTGGGCAGCTGCTGGGCATCTCTATAAAGCTTGTCAGCAGATGGAAGCATGAAGTGCTCTAAAATATACCGGTAGGTGTTGACTTTGGACTAAAAACAGTGGACCAACACCAGAAACTCAAACCATCACAGACTGCAGAAACTGCACACTGGACGTCAGACACTTTGGATTCTGATAGTCATTTAGATTTTAAGTATGTGACCAGAGGAACCCCCCACCAAAACACAGTAACCCCCATAAGAGGACAAGGACCTCCAAGAGGTTACAGGGCCCTCCCAAGAGTCCAGTGACCACTGACCACTCAGTTCAGGGATCACTTGTGGGGCCTCCTGCAATTTTGTTTAAGAATAAGAAGACGTTGTTGCTTAATAATCAATAAATTATGAATATTTTATTAATCTGGATATAATGTTACATAATGTAAAGGTTCTATGAAAGGCCTTTAATTTGCTTAGAAACTCAAACCCAGTCCACTGAAGGGTTCTTCAGGGAACCGAGTGGTTCTTTCATGGCTCGGCTCTAAGCAACTCTTTTTGGCATCTTTATTTTTAAGAGTATATATTTGAAGAGTTTGTATTCAAAGGCTGTTCAGAAATGTTCGCAGCAACAATGAGGCGATGTCCCATGTGCTTAACTTGAGTGGAATAAACATTGCAGTGCTCAGACTGACAGCTGAATGTTCAGAGACCACAACAGTCCTGTGTTGTGACAAAGATGCAAGCGTGACATACGAAAGCAAATTTAATCTCCCAGGAATCGCGATGCATCTCTTCTTTCAAAAGAGCTTTCTGTTTTCATTTGACTTTTTTCTCTGAGGTTTTGATTTGTCACACAATTTCAAGAGATTCTGTTGCATTTTCAGGAGCTTCTTGGAAACATAACACACCTATCAGCAGACAGGTTCAAACTTTAGTGAATAAACTCAACTGCATTCGAGAATATGGGGATAAATGGGCTGTGACTGGGACTACAGTCGGTGATGGACTCAACTTCTCTGCCAGTCATAATGGCTTCATACAACACTACAGTCATGATGCATTCTCAGGCAGGGTAGCTATGTTCACTATAGCCATCAGAAGATCTTGAACAGGGGTGGGCAACTCTGGGTCTCAAGGTCTGGGCTGAATTCCTACACAGTTTGGTGATATTCCTGATAAAACACACCTGATTCTACTCAGCAGGATATTACTGGTTTAGTTCTAGTGGCAGAATTGAAAAATCACCATACTGTGCTGGTCACCAGCCCTCGAGGACTGGAGTTGTCCATTCATGATCTAGAAGAGCATTAAAAAGAAAACTGATCATCCCAGTTACTCAGCGCTTCATGCTTCCATCTGGTGACAATCTTTATGGAGATTCCCAGCAGATGCCCACAGTGCCAACACTACTACTAATTCAAATGTTGGCATGGGATTAATTGTTATTATTAATGTTACACTTATATAGTGCCTACAATCGACACACTCCACCCACACACACTCAACCACACACACCGGCGAGAAGCAGCAGCCAGTCGTACACAGCGTACTCTCAACCGGAAGCGACCGTCCACCTGGAGGACTGCATCAAGCACTAGGGGGATCACCCAGGACAAAGTGCCAACCACATCCGGGCACACACACATACATTCATATACATTCATACACACACCAGGGTAATTTTAGAGTATCCAATTCACCTGATCTCTATGTTTTTGGACTGTGGGAGGAAACCAGAGTCCCCAGAGGAAACCCATGTAGACACAGAGAGAACATGGAAACTCCGCTCTAATGTGGACTCGAACCCAAGACCTCCGCACTTAGAGGCTAACCATTAAGCCACCGTGCTGCCGTTATGACTTTATCTGCCCATAGAATGGTGAAATTGACATTGCCTGGAGTTCTAACATGGTTTTACAGATGTCTCACTGATTATGCTGCCTGCAGATGTGCCTGCAAATGTTTGGTTTAACCAGCGCAAATTGGCTGTTTAAAACCAATCAGCCAATGCCAATTATCTATGACCATCACTGACCTGATTAATGAGCGGACCAATTAATATCTACTACTTTTCATGAGAAAAACCTCAGAAGCAGATCTGAGACTAATGCTACACTCCATCTGATCTCATTGTGATCTTGAAGAAACTTCACAGGCAGTAGGGAGATCTTTGGGTTCCTCTGTGGTTTCTGCAGGTGATAAAATAAAAACTTACAATATAAAATGTGTCATAACCTTTGCATGGGCCATGGATATAAACAAAAAAGAAGCTTCAGAAATGCTCTCAGCATGAACTGGCAAACCGGCAACCAAACCATCTCTGTCTTCAGCAGTAATCCATTGCCCTGGCTGAAGCATAAGGTCAGATGGAGGCAGCAGCTTTGCCTGTGGTCCCCTCAGTCTCCATAATCATGCATCAGTGAGAGAAACAGCCATCCTCGGGGCCATCCTCGGTGCCAAATGTCACCAGCCTCTGCCCCTAGTAATGGTTTGTTTCTGTAATCCCTCATAAAATGTGGACCGGGGAGGGGTCTGGAGATCACTGAGGCGCTCTTCTGCATGATAGCTTGCTGTCAAGCGCTCAGTGCCATCACGGCCTAGAGGGAAAGCTGAAGTGCTAAGTGCACATGAGATATTTAGCATCTCGCTCACTACACAAGACAGATCACACATGGTGCAAATTACTTAGCAGGGTTATTTTAGAAGCTCCATCCTCTCTACACCTTGTCAGTCAACGATGAATGAATCTGTGAATACTGGAGGTTGATGGGTTTCTGTTCAAACTCTGTTTCTAAACAAAAAAGTGCATATAAGGACTGAAAAATAACTTTAATTAACTTTATCTTCAGGTAACTGATTATTTTAGATAATTATAATTGACTGTGCCTCATCCAGTCATGCATCAACATTTTTAGAGGATCATGAAAATGTTTATTTTGTTGATATATCACATATTTTACATACATTAAATGAAAAGAAACATATATCAATTAGAGCTGGGCGATATCACCAAAAACTTTATCACGATACATTTTTCTATATTGATCAATCTCGATAATTATCACGATATAAAATTTTCTAACACTGTTATAGTTTTAAACAATATCTTTCTAAAAAACATCAGACTAAATACATGAAATATGACTATTTAAAATATTAAATTGTTTATTGCCAGAACATAATATTGTAGCATCTAAAGGATGGATGAGAAAGACATTTACAGTCGTTGCTTTATTGTTGAAACTTACAAATGATTGCTGTCGGCTGCAGCCACTCCAAAATAACAAAAGGCTAGAGAGCCAAGCTAACAGGCTAATGCTAGCACTCAGGCTGACACACACACACAGCGAGCCCCCACCCCCCTTCTCCTTCTCACATGAACAGACAGCACACAGCGACTTCATGCTCTCTCGCCCCGCCCCACTACGCTCTCCCCCAATCACACGCTTGTCTTAAACACAACAGTGCATTTTGGCAGCGCTGGTGAGGAGGAGCTAACAAGCAGCAGTGTTAGACTTCTGAACTCACTGTCAAGCTACTTAGACGTGAAATGGAAATGAACGTTCATGCTTATCGAATTCTATTGTCCCGGCTTATCATCGTCATCGAGGGAAAAAGTATTGCGAAAAAAATGTATATAATTTTATCGCCCAGCACTAATTTCAATGTTTTAATGTTGATCCGTATAACTTGGTAAGTCAAGCTCAGCAACACTGTGGGCAGGTGCTTTATTCCTTGTGATATGTGACCCCGCCAGGGAAAACCAGGTCAAAGTTATTCTTTTTTTTTTCAAAATTTGTTTTTTTTTTTTCAAATCAACTTTTTTGTGAATTTAAGTTTTGTTTTGGTCCAAATATGTACTACCATAGATATCTGAGACTGTTATCTTTCATTTACAGCAATAAAACCAAGTAGATAAGTTTTGTCGCTAATGTGAGTGACACGGTATTGACATGATATCTCAATAAGTTGCCCAGTGACTTTGGCCTGGTTTTCCCTGGTGGGGTCACATATAACTAAAAAGCATTGCTGGTTTGCATTCAGACAATAACATGTTGCATTTGTAGTGACCTCTAGTGGATGTTTTAGCCAAACATACCTCTACCAACTGGTAGAGATGACAGTATGAAGTTTGAGTTAAGTTTAACATCTTCTGCAAATAAAATATAGTAATTAGTAGCACCATTATTACAGTCAGGACCAGAATTAGGTTTAGGTTTTAGTTATTAGGGATAATTTTGTTTCTAATAAACAATTGATTGAACATAAATGAAATCATGTTATGTAAGAACATAAGTTTGGGATTTAACTCCGCCTCTCATTAATTTCTAGCCTTTATAAACCCCTCCATTCTGCCTACCAAAACGCTCACCACTACCCGGGCGCCTCCCAGTTCTTCCTACTACCCATAACTTCACTCAACTTCTCACTCATCTGTCATTTAAAAAAGGGGGTCTGGCTTTCCTCTCCCCTTTCTCACATGCGTTAATAATCATGTGGTTTGTTCCTAGCACAATGCTAGTTAAGCATCTACATAATATTAGAAAAGGCCCAAAAAAGTGTGACTTTTCTAATGTTTTCAATGTTTTCATACTGCGGTACTGCATCCCAAATACCAACATATCCCGTTTCCAACTGCAGCACTTCACATCTGTTTTTTTGGCTGGTGGCTGATGAAGCATAATTGATGTTATAATCGAGCCTGACTGAAGCTGAGTTGGTGGGCTCCAAACTGAAGATGGCCTTGAATAGAGCGTGAGCAGCTGGCCTCAGGCTAATGCGGGTGGAGTGTGGAGCTGGAGAGAAAACAGTGGACTTACAACAGAGCAGAGCTTTTACAAACACATTCTGCTCTCTGTCCTCAGTCTTATAGAGACTCAGAGGCTGTCATTGTGTCTAAATAAATAGACACTGTCCAAATGTTTGTGGACACCACTTCTAATGAATGCATTCAGCTGACACAGATGTAAACATCACTTGTCAGCTCTCCGGTAGAGAAGTCCTGCCAATAGAATAGGACTAAACATGATGATGTTGGCACCATGTCTAATGCCAGGCAGTTGGTATAATGGCCCATAGCATACAGATGTGATCTATGCTTCAACCAATACTTTTCGGATGATATGGGGATGTGGTCTTAGTGGTGATCATCCAACATCTTGATCTCACCAACACCCTTGTGGCTGCAAAACCAAATTTCAGATTTATTTTTAATTATTTAGAATGTTCATCCTTCTACTACTTCAGTCCATTTATACAGTATATATATATATATATATATATATATATATATATATATATATATATATATATATATATTAATCCAATCTCCTGACCTGAGCCTCATTAAAAACTGCTTTGGAGGAAGATGGATGGTCTACAAGCCACTAAACAAAGCTAACCTGCTTGATTTGACTAGTGGAAAGACTGAGCATTCATATTGTTTTGTTTAAAATAAAATATGAGCTTGTTTAAGAAAATATCACTGGAATTCCCAGTTCCACCTTAAATAAATCAGTTGTTCAGAGGCCTCAAACTGTCTACAGTAACTTCTGCAGCATTTAAGCCATTATGACTGGTATTGGAATGAGAATCTTTCAATAAGAAGTGACTTTTTGCCATTTTTATATTAAAATACTCTAAATTAGACTATTTTTATTTGTAATTTGAGTCAATTATTTTATAGAATAAAGCAAAAATGTTGATTTTTGGCTATAAATAGCCACAGCACCTGCATAGCATGCAAAAGGTCTGGGTCTGGTTAGTACTTGGATGATTAGTACAAGGAGAAGCTTGTGTGTCTCCAGGACAACGGGAGGTGCTATTCCGGGATCCCCATGCCTCGGTGCAGTGACAGAGACACTGTCCTGTATGAATGTCTCAGATGAGACAGAAAAAGCTCCCTGGTCCTCTAAAAGAGAAGGACTGTTACTCCTGTTACTCTTAATCATCTCCATCTTTATAAACTGGCTCAGTCTCTCCTCACATCTCTGTCTAGTAGTTACTGTGTGCTCAGAGTTCTGGTGCTGGACTGCCTGCAGGTGGATGCTGACTGTTACAATTACAATTAAAGTTACAACAAAAGTGATGATTTTTACTGATATTTGAGTCCAAATAGAACTGAGCACCGAGTCACTGTTCTGCTGAAGGCGCCCTCTTGTGGCAGTTTTAAGCTGAACCTACATAATGTTCCTTTAGTGCTGTGCAGCCTGAAATTATTTCTGGGATTAAAAATCTAAACTCATCTAAATAAGCATGTGTGTTATATTTTATTACACATCATATCATCACTGAAGCGTTTTTGTACAAACAGTGTATATTTTTCATGAAGTTACTGCATAAAAAGTGGAATTTAGAGGCTTATTAAACCTTGTTTTACAACATTCTGATGACAATTTTAAGATTTTGCTGATTTTCAAGTAAAGGTTGAGCCTCTGAAAGTGCTGATCTTAAGCTGAGTTGAACTGAAATTAGATGCAAGCTCAAAAATACAGACATTTCTGACGGATGAATACAAATGTTATATTGAAAGAAGCCGACCTTTATCCAGGGGTTAATGCAAGATAATGAGTCTAATTATCAGATTTAATGAATAAAAACAACTACAGAAAGTGGCCAAATGCTGAGTCTCTGTGACCTTGTAGTCTTCCCTCAAAAGCCCTGCGGTGTCTTATTGAAGAAGTGATACAGATAATTAAATAAATAATCAGCCAATGACGAGCATTTGCTTGTGCAGATGGGACAAAGCAGGCTGGATCCACTCAGCCAGGTGTTATCTGATTCTGCATTCAAAAGGCAAAAGGTGGCAGGGCTAATTCATGCAGCTTTCTTGAGGTCTTCAAAACACATTTGCAATACTGATTAGAATCCAGTGCGCTTAATTAGGATGCTAATTGGAACGGAGTAGCGCGCTCATCAGATGGAGGCTTCGAGGCTTCTTTCTCCGCAAATGACAATCCTCAAATGTTTGTTCCTTTTCTCTTTTCTGCTTTGCATCCTGCTCAAATTACCAGGCATGTTGCATGACTATGGCTCAGTGACATCAGAGATGCCTTGGAGATTCAGTCTCAGTTTTATTTGGGTGTTTCCGGGTGCTCATTGTTTTTTTTTTGTTGGGTTTTCTGGGTGCTGAAATGGTGAAAACCCCCAAAAAATGACAGAAGGTGAAGCAACACCATTAAAGAAATAATGTTGGGTCACTGATGTTCTTGTTATGAAATGGTTCTTCTATTATACTACTACTACTACTACCAATACTACTACTACTACTACTACTAATAAACTACTACTACTACTACCAATACTACTACTACTACTAATAAACTACTACTACTACTACTAATAAACTACTACTACTACTACTACTACTACTACTACTACTACTACTACTACTACCAATACTACTACTACTACTAATAAACTACTACTACTACTACCAATACTACTACTACTACTAATAAACTACTACTACTACTACTACTACTACTACTACTACTACTACTACCAATACTACTACTACTACTAATAAACTACTACTACTACTACTACTACTACTACTACTACTACTACTACTACCAATACTACTACTACTAATAAACTACTACTACTACTACTACTACTACTACTACTACTACTACCAATACTATTACTACTACTAATAAACTACTACTACTACTACTACTACTACTACCAATACTACTACTACTACTAATAAACTACTACTACTACTACTACTACTACTACTACCAATACTACTACTACTAATAATAAACTACTACTACTACTACTACTACTACTACCAATACTACTACTGCTACTAATAAACTACTACTACTACTACTACCAATACTACTACTACTACTAATAATAAACTACTACTACCAATACTACTACTACTACTACTACTACTACTACTACTACCAATACTACTACTACTACTAATAAACTACTACTACTACTACTACTACCAATACTACTACCACTACCAATACTACTACTACCAATACTACTACTACTACTACTAAACTACTACTACTACTACCAATACTACTACTACTACTACCAATACTACTACTAATACTAATAAACTACTACTACTACTACTTCTACTACTACTACTACTACTACTACTACTACTACTACTACCAATACTACTACTACTACTACTAATAAACTACTACTACTACTACTACCAATACTACTACTACTAATAATAAACTACTACTACTACTACTAAAAACTACTACTACTACTAAAAAACTACTACTACTACTACTACTACTACTACCAATACTACTACTACTACTACTAATAAACTACTACTACTACTACTACTACTACTACTACTACTAATAATAATAATAATAATAATAATAATAATAATAATAATACTTATTATTATT
>BRDA01007193.1:80987-92310 GCA_036984385.1 Crenuchus spilurus
TTATTATTATTCATAATAATAATAATAATAATAATAATAATAATAATAATAATAATAATACTTATTATTATTATTATTATTATTATTATTATTATTATTATTATTATTATTATTATTATTATTATTATTTATTTATTTATTTATTTTTATTTATTTATTTTTTTTAAGTGCCATCTGACTCCTGATTAACATATGGATGATCCAGTCTCCTGTTTTGGTATTCAGGTTTCTTAAATTCTTCATGACTCTTCTGATTGTATCCATCCATCTCTTTGCTGGTTCTCTTCAACTATTCTAAAGTGAGCTGGTTCTTTTCATAATGTGTCCAGAATTACAGATCAATTTGGTGATCTGGGCTGAAAGCTGAGCTTTGATTTTGTCCAGGATCCATTTATTTTGTCCATGTTTCTCTCAAAAGTTCAAGTTCAAGTGTCATCAACATCAACATTCTTCCTGTCCAGCATTCACATCCATAAAGACCCACAGAGAAGACCACAGCCTGGACACTTCTAGTCTTTGAAATTATCCAGTTCCTCTATCTGTGTTCTGCTGAGTGTCAGTCTGGTTCTTTTAAATACAGTTTTGTTCAAAACTGATCCCAGTAGACTAAATATGTCCACCACTTTAACATTTTCTCCATCAAACGTTAGTGCTCTTTACTCTTCTCATGACTTTTATCTTCATATTCAGCTGAAGTTCCAACTCTTCACTCGGTTCTTTAACTTTATAAGAGTCTTCAGATCTTCCTGATGTCGCCTGCACATGGAAGGTTATTGATATTTGTACCATCTTGAATCCTTTAATTTGTCAATGTGGACTTAGCTTGATGATCAGTGTAGAGGTTCCTCATTAGAGCAATGAGATGCTTGAGGATATTCCATACACTCCAAACTTTAACAGCTACTCAAAGAACCTTTAAGGTTACTCAGTTTACCACAATTGCAGAACCCTTTTGGGAGCCTCAAGGAACCCTTTTGAAAAGTTTGATTCTCTGAGGAATTAAGACATTTCCTCTGCAGAGCTTAGAACTAAAGAATGGTGCTTGAGTCACCCCTTTATACACTATGGACAAAAGTACTGGGACAAATACAGATTCATTTCTTCTGTATTAAAGTAACTGTGACTGATGTGCTGGGAAGTCTTTCTTGGAGAAATGTTGTGAGGAATTGATTAAATTCAGTAACAACAGCATTAATAATCTCAGGATGTTCACCACCACCTCATCACCAACTCATCTCAAAAGTACTGGATGGAATCGAGAACAGTTCCAAAATGCTGGGGGGCTTTATATGCCTCTAGCCCACACCTGGCATTAGATATGGTGCCAATAAGTTAATGTTTGGTCCTTTTCTATTGGTAGTACATCTCAAGATGTGTGTACATCTGTATCAAATTAAAGTACCTGAATGTATTCAATAGAAGGGGTGTCCACAAACCTTTGGACATGTAGTATTTCAATGCATATATATATATAATTGTCTTTCAATGGAAGCTGGACCTGTCAATTCACTGTTGAATTGAATCAGATGTCTTTAATAATTAAGAATCACCAAACTGCCCTGCTCTAACATTTTTCCTTGAGCCCTACTACCAAGCCAACAACCACTTAGGAACAAGACCATTCAGAAGCAATGTTGGGAAACTGAGGCAATGGAAGAAACAAGCAGCCTCATTCAACTTCACATCAAGCTCAATCTCAGCTCTTTTGCAGTTATTTTTAGAGAAGGTTTGGTAAGCTCCCAGTCTCGCCCTATTCCTGCCTTGCATTTCCCAGTCCTGCTGCTGTAGCGCTGTTTCACTGAAAGCGAGGCAAACACCAATTGTTCATTGCAGGATTAGCAACAGCAGACAGAAAGACTCCCAGGACCCACTTATACGTGTGTTGTTTGGCATCTCATCACGACCAGTGCTTACACAGGCATGGCTGCCACACAATCTCTCCAAACTATGGCAGACGTTGAGTAAATTGTTAAAAAGTCCATTTCTCATTCCATTCTCATGAAATCCCAATCAATAATTGGTCTGAAAGATATGACCCGATGTAGATTTAAACTGGACTTGTGAGAACATACAGACATATCAATCATATTATTACTCAATATAACGTATGCTTATGCATATGTATGGTGACAGTACACATGTTCCATTGCAATGTGATGGCTAGATGGAGTAAGCAAAGAACAAATAAGAGTGGCAAACTGCTGGCGGAGCCGTCAGAAAACAGTTAGAAAGGCTTTCCGCATGCTGTCTCGTGGCTGTCTGTTAATAGGGGAAAGTGAGACAGATGCCCGAAGGATTACACACTGGAAGGATGCGATTCTAGGATAAAGGGCGTCACTGACAGACTGGGCAGGGAATCAATAGTCCCTGCCATCACCCTCCCTAGAATTCGGACACTGCAGCGTTTTCAAGCACAGTGGACAACGACTCTGTGAAGCACAGCAACCCAAGCCTGCTGGGATCCCCTTTAGTCTTAGTTCCTCTTAGCGCTCTAAGGGAGTCTCTCAGTGATGCTCATTAGGGGTTTGGACATCTTGGTAAAGCTGCTTTGGGACAACATCCATTGGGACGTGCACAATTAAAATGTAACAGTAAGAAGTGCTGTGCTTCAGCACTATATGTTTCAGCACCATAGACAGCAACTCTGGGGGTTCAGCACCACGGACAGCGGCATTTAAAAGCCCACAGACAGCACTGAAACACAATGTAGTGTCTGTTCTAGCACCATGGACAGCAACTCTATGATTCAGCACCACAGCAAAATGTAATAAGCATCTATGGACATAGTTTCCCTTATATATATATATATTGTCTGGGCACCACGGACAGCATCTGTCATCGGTCCCTTAACTCTCTCCCTCTTCTTCTCCTCTGTCCACCTTCTACCACAGACAGCGACTCACACTTTTCACCCCCCCCGCACTGCTTTAACACACGCCGAAGCTGTGAGCAGCAGAAGCAAGATGATAAGCTTTCGTAACATGAAAGAAAGAGAGAGAGAGAGAGGGAGAGAAAGAGAGAGATAAAGAAGAAAAGAGCCTCTTACCTTCTGCTTTTATCCTTAAAAGGTGACAGTGCTTTGCAATAAAAAGGAGTGTAGCCAGCTTTTCTCCACATTTTTGCCGTCTCCACGTGAAAGAGTGTGTGTTTGTGTGTGTGAATGTGTGCGCGCGCGCGTGTGTGTATGTGTGGTGTGTGTGCGTGTGCATGTGTGTGCTGCTCGCAGTCCTCCCCAGAACCATCCGCTGGCTCCCAAATCTGCCAGCCAGCCGCAGCTCGGGAGGGGTGTTCTGATTGGCCAGTGAGATGCACACACACACACACACATGCACACACACGCAAACACACACACACACACACACACTCAAAGTAAAGCCTTGCTCTTTTTTCTCACATTTCATACTCTCTCTCTCTCACTCGCTCTGTCTCGGGCTTTATTTCTCACTCTAGCTCTCTCGACCGCTTGTATTTCTCATGTTTTCTCACTCTACCTCACTCTATTCATTTCTTTCTCTCCTTGTCTCTCTCACTTTCCATCTCTCTGTGCCTCTCTCTCCATCTTTTTTCTACCTCTCTCTCTCTCTTCCATTGTGTGTGTGTGTGTGTGTGTGTTACACTCTACAGTGTAGTTTAAGGCTACAAAGTCAAACTCTGCCTAATTAATAATGTGTGTGTGTGTGTGGAGGGGGGTGTTGATGGAGTGACGCACAGGTAATATGAGTTTGAATCCCCTCTGGTCTCAAATGTATGCTCTCTCTCTCTCTCTCTCTCTCTCTCTCTTCCTGTGTGCGTGTTACTCTCTGCAGTGTAGTTTTATGATACAATGTCAAAATCTGCCTAATTAATAAAGTGTGTGTGTGTGTGTGTGTGTGTGGGGGGGTGTTGATGGAGTGATGCATGGGTCATATGAGTGTGAATCCCCTCTGGTCTCAAATGCATGCTCTCTCTCACTGTCTCTCACTCTCTCTGTATCTCTGTTTCTCTCACACACTTGTTCCCTTCTCTCTCTCTTTCTCTGTCTCTTTATGTCTCTCTCTGTCTGGTTCACTTCTCTCTACAGTCTGTAGTCTGTAGCTGCATTCTTTTATCCATAATCTCTGGCTGTATTATGTAGTCTGTAGTTGTTGTCTTTGATTGGTAGTTTGTAGTCTATAATTGATGTCTGTAGTTTGTAGTTGTAGTCTGTAACTGGTAGTCTGTAGCCTGTAGTTACTGTCGTTAGTTGTAGTCTGTAGTTGGTAGTCTGTAGCCTGTAGTTGGTAGTCTGTAGTTGTAATCTGTAATTGGCAGTATGTAGTCTGTAGTTGAAGTCTGTAGTTGGTAGTCTATAATTGTAATATGTAATTGTAGATGTAGACTCTAGTTGTAATTCCAGTCTGTAGTTGTACTCTATAATTGTAGTCTGTAGTTAGAATTGTAGTCTATAGTCTGTAGTTGTAGTCTGTAGCCTGTAGTTGTTGTCGGTCATTGCAGTCTGTATTTGTACTCTATAATTGTAGTCTGTTGTCTGTAGAGGTAGTCTGTAGTTAGAATTGTAGACTGTCATCTGCAGTTGTAGTTTGTAGCCTGTAGTTGTTGTCTGTAATTGTAGTCTATAGTTGTAGCCTATAGCCTGTAGTTGTAGTCTGTGGCCTGTAGAGCTAGTCTGTAGAGTTGTAGCCTATAGTTGGTAGTCTGTAATTGTAGTTGCAGTCTGTAGTTTCAGTCTATAACTGTAGTATGTAGTTAGAATTGCAGTCTATAGTCTGTAGCTGTAGTCTGCAACCTGTAATTGTTGTCTGTAGTTGGTAATCTGTAATTGTAGTTGTAGTCTGTCGTTGCAGTCTGTATTTGTACTCTATAATTGTATTCTGTGGTCTGTAGTGGTAGTCTGTAGTTAGAATTGTAGTTTGTCGTCTGTAGTTGTAGTTTGTAGCCTGTAGTTGTTGTCTGTAGTTGGTAGTCTGTAATTGTAGTTGCAGTCTGTAGTTTCAGTCTATAACTGTAGTCTTTAGTTAGAATTGTAGTCTATAGTCTGTAGCTGTAGTCTGTAACCTGTAATTGTTGTCTGTAGTTGGTAATCTGTAATTGTAGTCTGTCGTTGCAGTCTGTATTTGTACTCTATAATTGTATTCTGTGGTCTGTAGAGGTAGTCTGTAGTTAGAAATGTAGTTTGTCGTCTGTAGTTGTAGTTTGTAGCCTGTAGTTGTTGTCTGTAGTTGGTAGTCTGTAATTGTAGTTGCAGTCTGTAGTTTTAGTCTATATTTGTAGTCTGAAGCCTGTAGTTGTAGTCTGTGGCCTGTACAGCTAGTCTGTAGTTAGAGTTGCAGTCTATAGTTGATAGTCTGTAATTGTAGTTGTAGTCTATAATTGTAGTCTGTAGCCTGTAGTCTGTAGTTGTAGTCTGTAGTGAGTAACTGTAGCTTGTATTTGTAGTCTGTAGTTGTTGTAGATGCTCAGTTGAGACCTGAGTGGCTGAAAATGTGTTAAAATCTCATGGTCATGCGTGCAGGGAAAAAGCTGCTTTTACCTTCCTGAAGCTCAGAGCCATCAAACCTTCCTCTACTGCCTCTTCTACTGCCTCGATCCATCACTCAGTTCCAGCCTGCACCGTACAGGCTCCTGATTTATCTCTCAAGCTCTGTTTATTTATTTACTCCTTTTTTTTCTCCGGCTCTGCCCTGCACGTCCTAGCAGGTGGGCCCGAGGTGAGCTTATGTAAAATGAGGCTGCCTCACATGGAGAAAAGCAAACTCCATCACGCCATCATTCATAGCCCACTGTGCGATTCACAGATTAATGGAATTTTGGGCCCGTTCTGAACCGCACGCCATGTTATTGATTCACCACAATGCTCGTTTACAAAGTCAGCGGTGCTTCCCGAGTCCATGTCCTCATCCAAACCTAATATAAACGAGAACAATAAGACTTATTATGACCAAACACTCCCCAGATCTCTGCAGATAAAACCAGTAATATCTTTCACTGATCACCAACAGCACGCTTAGCTCCCCCAGATTTTAAACTGGCAAGAAAGTGACTGTATGACCCTGGATAAAGTGCCAGCAGTGCTGACACACTCACATGTGAGTGATGTAACAGATTCAGACAGCTAATCAAAGGTGTGGCTTCAGTTATTGGTAGACACTCTAATCCCTTTCATCATCATTATTGATATAAGCATCAAGCCTATAAGTAGAGCCTTACTAAAGTCTTTAACCTGTAATGGGCCATTTCCTATGAAATGCAGTGAAATTCTTAATTTAAGTGGGTTAAAGGCATGTAAACATTTGACATTTTACCTTCATTTAACCATGTGAAGCTCAACAGTGATGTCATAGCTGAACTAAAGCACTGGGCTGAGTGAGCTGTGTCTTGTGAAAGGTGGTGCTATATCATAACTATTAAAATAGAGCTTCTACAAAGTGTTCTATGAGCAATGCCATTGAAGAACCATTTTTGTTCCCTGAAGAACCATTGTGTGTTTGTGTCAAGAAGAATAAAATTGTAAGAAAGATGTTTGCAGACCTAATTTTATACAATTAACAAGTTTTCTACAGCAATGTCCATGAAATGTAACATTACTTATGAAATCTTTGACATGTGTGGAAAAGTATTGGGACACTTGTTCATTTCTTCAGGATTGAAAGGCATTAAAAAGAGTTAATCCTGCTTTTCTTGGAGTAACTCTCTCTACTGTCCAGGGAAGACTTTCTACTAGATTTTGGAGGATGTTGGATGATCAGCAACACCACCTCATCCCCAACTCATCCCAAAAGTACTGGAGAACACAGCTCCACAGCTCTGATGGGGGTCTTTATACCCTCTCAAGCCCACACCTGGCATTAGTCATGGTGCCAACAGGTTGATATTTAGTCCTATTCTATTGGCAGTTCTTCTCTACACAGACTAGACGAACTGTGTCTGTGCATTTGTACATCTGTGTCAAATTAAATTAGATGAATGCCTTCAGTAGAAGGGATGTCCACAAACATTTGGACATATAGTGTATTTGAGATAATACATCTGTGAAAGTCCATGATCTAGAGTCACTCAATTTGCCCAGTAAAGAGTCATTTTCTGTGGTCTAGTTTAGTAGCTACATTGTAGCATCATTTTGATGAGGCACAGCTCACTCAAGCTGGGAAAACAATGCATTAGCTCAGCTTTGATGACCATTGAATAGCTATTGGGTGGCCTCTGTTGCTGAATATTTACACTTGCATGTTTTTGCATATCCAAAATATCTCATTCTTATAAATTGCAAATCACATAAAATTTTCATGCCATTTCACAACAAATGCTCACAGCTATGAGCTTCTTTATACAGCTTCCACAAGCAGCATGGAGCTTCTTTTATACAGTGATAGACAACACCAATGGTGCATAACTTCAGTTCTACATACTGGTCACCAAGACATAAGCATGACGTTCGCTGAGAGTTGAAAGGCAGGAACAGATACGAGTGACGCTGCTCTGCAAAAAAAGGATGGATCATTGGTTGGGAAATCGTGGGAAAAAAATAGATTATGCACTTGAATGAATCTCATTTCAAGCTTCTGGTTAGGGTGTCAGAGTGCGTGGGGGAATGTGAGGGTCTTGCCAAGAGAGCAGATGAATGACCCACGTAGGATGTGAGTGGAGCTCAGTCACAGAGCTGGAGAGGAGCTCTCTCTTTTCCCTTTGCCAGTTTCGGCTGCTCATTGGATGCCAAAGGAAGATTACGCCTGTCGAGAGAGATTATACCCCCATTGTCGGAAAGGAATGAAACATACAACATCATCTGAGTCTGCAAATATTTGGCAGCCATGGAGATGATACTGCGTCCAGCGTGATGTGCTAGACCCAGTGGAACACCAAAGTCAAACCAGCCTAATCTTCAGCACTGCTCTCTGGACTGATCTCCGTTTTAACTTTCAATCATTTCCAGCATGAAACGTATGTTCACATGAATTTCAATGTGAATATATTGCAGCACTTTGGATATGAAAAAAGATAATAACCAATTGGCTAAACCATCCAGCACTCACCCAACAAACTGACCCAGCATAGCTCTTTCAGTGTATTTATTATACAGTGGCCAATAATTTAAGATAACTAGAGATGTATGTCAATGTCATTACCTGTATCTCCTCTGTTTAGAGCTCCAAATATATTTATCTGTATTCAGATTTTCTCACGATTTGTCCTAGTCCTTGTGTATATGTCACTGGCCCTTTAAGTTCAGGCCTGTCTAGACCTGCCCCTGATTGTTTCCACCTGATGTTTGTTTCCTGTTGTGTATATAATCCCTCTGTGTTCCTGTCCTCGTTGCTAGTCGATTGTCGTTTCCAGTCTGTTGTTTATCCGTCTGTTGTTATACCTGGGATTTGGTTATTGTGGATTTGAATTTTGACTTTTTTGACTATTGTGGATTTGATTTTTGCACATTTGAACACTTTTCATTAAACGCACAAAACTGGAAGTCCTGCGATTGTGTCCTCATTTAGAACACCAGCTGACAGATTTAACCAAAAGATAAAGGTTAAACATGCCAACTGCTATATGTACAGTATAGAACACTATAGTATAACATCACTAGCTGATAATGCACAGTATGGAGAGCAAAGAATGACCATTTTACTGCTTAGGTACAGTATATAATACTGTAGAATGGCAATTGTAACTGCGAATGCACAGATAGAATACCACAGAATACCAAACTAACTGCTAATTTATGTTATTGGGCACTGGAATGCTAGCACAAACTGTCCTCATGCTAACTGCTCATGCTAACAATGGAACATAATCATATTAAGAAACCTAAAATGGAGTATAAAGCACTATAGTATAGCCATGCTAACGGCTAATGTAGAGTGTAGAATACTGTACCATGCTCTGTACAGTACATTATGGATCACAAGAATGCTAGCTTGAAATGCCCTCATGCTAACTGCTAAAATACAGCATGGAATACAATAGTCTTCCTATCTGCAAATGTACATAACACTGCGTTGTTGATCATGGAATACTTAACAGTATGAAAAACTACAGTAACAATGTTAACTGCTGAAACATATTTTGAAAGACTAGAACCCTAATAACTGTCCTGCTATGTTGAAGGAATTGATAACCAAAGGACTTCAAGACACTTCCTGGTGGATTACAGACAAGAATGGTGCGGAGCACAACATGCTTGGAATTCATTTAGAAATTGTAATGAGGCTTTGCACAAACTGCCCAAACACAGCTCAGTGTGGGGCTATAATGCCACAAGTAAACCTGCTAACACTTAGTTTTTATTTCCCACTGAAAAAAAATATAAAATTAACCAAAAGATGTCTGTGGATTCACTGCTTGAGAAGAGAAACAGCTGCAGACTCAAGTTCAGTGGTGTGAATTTAATGAATAGTTTAGCAACTACGAGGCTGAGTAAAGGATGCCAACAAACCAAACACAAACAAGCAACATCATCAATGTACTTAATTACAATTTGACTATACAACATTATCAGCATATCTCTAATGTGGCCTCTGTTATGCACAAAACAATTACACTTAGCCAAATCTGAACCAGCAACCTAAGGATTTTTTGATGTACGCTATAGTCCTCCAGTCTATAAACTGAGCTATCGAAAGTGATAGGTGGGCTATTGGGAATACTGAATGCCTAAAACCATATGATGTACTATATATGTGTAATGTGGCCTTGGTTATGCCTGAAAAACTCCCTTTGAGTCAGATTTGAACCAGCTACCTAAAGATTACTTGATGTCCACTACAGTCCTCTGCTCTACCAACTGACCTATCGAAGGTGATGGATGAATTATTGGGAATACCGAATGCCCTAAACATTGTTCCCATTAAAAAGGAAAAAAAAAATAACATTGGTTGTTTGGTCATGAAGTTCGTGATCTGTAAGCATGTCAGGGAGCCACATCAACGGAAAGTATTGTATTAAAAATAACCCAAATAGGTCCTACCCCTGGTTCAATGATGAATACTAGTATTGCTATGCTAACTGCTAATGCACATTGCAAAATACTGTAGAAATACCAGGCTGTGTATATTATGGAGCAGTAAAAAGCTAACATGAGCTGTCCTCATGCTAACTCACAGCTAACATACAGAATGGAATACAATAGCATATACTTGCTAACTGCTAATGTACAGTACAGAATGCTGAGTGTAACAATGCTAATTGCTGATGTAGAGTTCAGAATACTGTAGGATAACAAAGCTAACTGCTATTGCACACTGAAAACTGTAGAATAACTGTACATTATGGAACACCAGAATGCTAACATGAAGTGTTCTCATGCTACCTGCTAACATTTAGAATGAAATACATTAGAATACTCTTGCTCACTGCTAATGTACAGGGCACAGTGCTATGGCATAACCATGCTAAGTGCTAAATATGCCAGAGAAGTACTGCATATTCAGTCCAGAGTGAGGGACTGCAGAAGCTTGGGTGATCTATTGAGCTAATGATGCATTGTGAAGTGGGGGGCGATGATGGACGCTTTTCTCCAGGGCCTACTCTTCACTACTTATTAAACCAAATGATGTTGTGATGAATTATTGGAGCATATTGCTCACTGCCCTGTTGTCATTCTAAAAGAAATGTGTGACCATGCATGGTTCTCTGATTACCGTAACTTGCAGTGACAGATATTGTCTGTAGCGTGCAATAAATGAATGAATAGAAATTACTCACCAGGTTATCCATAGTACAGTATAGATAGAGTATTAATAGTATAGCACATCTTGGTCATTATGGCCTATGGGGCTCATAAAAAGAGTTCATTTCAAAGATGGATGGACTGACTCGCTTTCAATTATTCTTAAGCAAATTATCTACAATGTCTCATTGGGGCACCCATTCATTCCACTATCTCGAGATTAGACTTAATGAACAAGACCATCACCATTTCAATTACATCCTGTTTTTCCATCTATTCAAACACAGATAAGCGACCACGTGTATTATTTTTGTGTATCCAAGTATGAGTAATACCAATAATTCTATGGAAAGTCACAATATGAGGCTATAATAGACCCTACGCATGTATCAATGGTTGCCTAGACAAAGCTAAAGAAGAATTTGAAGACATAAAAGGTAGTCATTCATCTAGCAAATCAAATAATCAGACAAAACAGGATTCATCCAAGACACTCCACAACCAAAATTATATTGGATCCCAATATGGTTGCAGGACACACTGGTCCCAACATAGAGAGGACCTTATGCTCCTGGAGCTTCCTGGTGGTCTCAGTAATGCAGATTTGTGCTTCAAGGCCAAGTGAACTTCTATCACCTACTGTTTCCACCACTCTGAGATTTAGCAGTTCTGCATTATTCA
>BRDA01007196.1:0-39356 GCA_036984385.1 Crenuchus spilurus
TAGCTCCAGATGGTATCGCTCTTAGATTCAAGGGTTCTCTCAAGCTTCCCCACCACGGCAAGGTAGCGATCTCAGGAGAAGCCTGCAGGTCGTTGCCACCTTTATTTGCCACAGACACATAAGTGCCTGCCTTACACGTCAAGCACTCTGCCTCATACGGATCATGACCCTGGCAAAAGCACGGGAATTTTTTCTTTAACTCCTCCATAAACGTACACTTTCGTTTCGGCATTGCCGTAGAACCGGCGGACACACACAGGCTTCCGCTTGTAAACACTCGGGGGTAGACTGGCAAGCCCACGTTTTCTTCTTCACACACACACACACAATGCAAAGTACACAGTAAATATCCCAGTGTTAAATCAACACTATTAGAGTTAAATTAACACTGAGGGTGTCAAAATGTAACACTCCCAGTGTTAATTTAACTCTAATAGTGTTGATTTAACACTGGAAGATTTACTATGTATATAGATTTGAGGAGAAGGGCGTGACTAATTTGCGATACAGAGAAACCTGAAATGGAGTGGAACGGAACGAAGTGGCAATTCTAATCACAATGCACTGTATGTATTATGTTTGAGGCAGTCGTACAAAATTCCGGACGATTTTGAAATTCCCCCGGACATTTTTTAACATCTCAAACGTAGGACATGTCCGGGAAAAAGAGGACGTCTGGTCACCCTATAGTAGTAATTCATTTGAAATAAATTTTAAATGAAATAAATTTACAACATTAACGTAGTAGTAGTAGTAGCAGCAGCAGCAGCAGCAGTAGTAGTACTAGTAGTAGTTATAGTAGCAAAAGTAGTAGCAGTAGTAGTAGTAGTAGTAATAGTAGTAGTAGTAAAGCATTAGTAGTATTAGCAGCAGTAGTAGTAGTAGTTATAGTAGCACAAGTAGTAGTATTAGTAGTAATAGTAGTACAGTAGTAGTAAAGCATTAGTAGTAGTAGTAGTAGTAGTAGTAGTAGTAGTAACAGAAGAAGCAGCAGCAGTAGTAGTAGTAGTAATAGTAGTAGTAGTAGTAGTAGTAGTCATAAAGCATTAGTAGTAGTAGTAGTAGTAGTTATAGTAGCAATTGTAGTAGTAGTAGTAGTAGTAATAGTAGTTATAGTAGCAAAAGTAGTAGTAGTAGAGGTTGTTGTTATAGTAGCAAAATTAATAGTTGTAGTAGTAGTAGTAGTAGTAGTAATAGCTGTAATAGTAGTAGTAGTAGTAGTAGTAGTTGTAGCAAAAGTAGTAGTAGTAGATAGATAGATAGATAGATAGATATATACTTTATTAATCCCTTGCGGGAAATTCAGGGTAGTTAGTAGTAGAGGTTGTTGTTATAGTATCAAAATTAATAGTTGTAGGAGTAGTAGTAGCATTATTATTATTATTAGTAGTAGTAGTAGAAGTAGTTATAGTAGCAGTGTAGTAATAGCAGTAATAGTAGTAGTAGTATTAGTAGTAGTAGTAGTACAATGAACAATGAAGTCTGGTATCCCAGACCTACCTCCCTCATAAACTAATTTCAAAGACTTGACAACCTTATACATTCAGCATTATATATGTTATTCCACATTATGAAGACTGTGTTAGCATATCAAGGAGGTCATGCCCTTAAAACAATGTGCTTAAAGAATTGTCTTATTATCCAGTTCAGGTATCTCTGATGTAATATCATAATATAACTGACAGTATTATTTTCTTAGTCCCTTGTGGCCTTATAGTTGAGTGACACAAACATGCTATCATAGCAGAAGTACAGTAAGTGTGTCCTAAGCAAAAGCATTACATGTTAACAAGAAGAATACATGTGCTTTTCAGTCATATAAATGTATTTCCATTTGAAAAGCAGTGTGGAATAAGCCCTCCCCAATATCACATCCAGGTGACACTGTGCTTCCATTATCACCTGCAGCCTAGTTTAACACATTAGTGACGTCCTAATCTGTTTTTTTAGAAATGTCAAGAAGACAGAATGTCAGAAAATACCCACAAATAATACTACTGAGTGCTTTTTTAATGGGTCATTTTTCTCTCATACTGATGTGTTTATGAGTGAAGTAAGCATTAGGATTTATTTAAATACTTTGTATAACTCATTATAATTGAGTTAATTGACACATTAGTTTATTTGACATTAAAAATGTTTTTTATGACAAGATTCTGGTGGCGATGATGATGATGATGATGATGATGATGGTGGTGGTGGTGCTGCTAGTGGTGATGATGGCAGTGGTGGTGGTGGTGATGATGATGATGGGGTTGGTAGTGGAAATGATGATAGTGGAAGTGTTGGCAATTAAATATTCTGGTGGCGATGATGGTGGTTATGATGATGATGGTACTGGTAGTGTTGGTGATGCAGTGGTAGTGAGGATAATGATGAAGATGCTGGTGGAGATGTGGTTATGATGACAGTGGTAGTGATGATGATGATGATGATGAAGATACTGATGGTGGTGATGGTGATGATGGTGGTAGTGGTGGTGTTGGTTGTAATGTTGATGATCATGAAGCTAGTGGTGCTGATTGTGATGAGGATGGGGTTAGTAGTGATCATGGTGGTAGTGGTAGTGGTATGGAGATGATGATGATGATGATGATGATAATGAAAGATGCTGGTGGCGGTGAAGGTGATGATGATGGGGTTGGTAGTGATCATGGTGGTAGTGGTAGTGGTGTGGAGATGATGATGATGATGATGATGATGATGAAAGATGCTGGTGGCGGTGAAGGTGATGATGATGGGGTTGGTAGTGGAATTGATGGTAGGCAATGATAAAAGGTGCTGGTAGCAGTGTTGGTGATGATGGTGGTAGTGATGGTACTGGTAGTGGTGATGATGGCAGTGGTAGTGATGATAATGATGATAATGATGAAGATGCTGGTGGTGGTGGTGGTGATGATGAGGATGGGGTTGGTAGTGGTCATGATGGTAGTGATAGTGGTGGTGGTGATGATGATGATGAAAGATGCTGGTGGCGGTGATGGTGAAGATGATGATGATGGTGGTAGTGGTGGTAGTGATGACGATGATGATGATGGTACTGGTAGTGGTGATGATGGTGGTACTGGTAGTGATGATGATAATGATGAAGATGCTGGTGGTGGTGGTGATGAGGATGGGGATGGTCGTGGTCATGATGGTAGTGATAATGGTGGTGGTGGTGCTGCTAGTGGTGATGATGGCAGTGGTGGTGGTGGTGATGATGATGATGGGGTTGGTAGTGGAAATGATGATAGTGGAAGTGTTGACAATTAAATATTCTGGTGGCGATGATGGTGGTTATGATGATGATGGTACTGGTAGTGTTGGTGATGCAGTGGTAGTGAGGATAATGATGAAGATGCTGGTGGAGATGTGGTTATGATGACAGTGGTAGTAATGATGATGATGATGATGATGATGATGATGATGAAGATACTGATGGTGGTGATGGTGATGATGGTGGTAGTGGTGGTGTTGGTCGTAATGTTGATGATCATGAAGCTAGTGGTGCTGATTGTGATGAGGATGGGGTTAGTAGTGATCATGGTGGTAGTGGTAGTGGTGTGGAGATGATGATGATGATGATGATGATGATGATGAAAGATGCTGGTGGCGGTGAAGGTGATGATGATGGGGTTGGTAGTGGAATTGATGGTAGGCAATGATGAAAGGTGCTGGTAGCAGTGTTGGTGATGATGGTGGTAGTGATGGTACTGGTAGTGGTGATGATGGCAGTGGTAGTGATGATAATGATGATAATGATGAAGATGCTGGTGGTGGTGGTGGTGATGATGAGGATGGGGTTGGTAGTGGTCATGATGGTAGTGATAGTGGTGGTGGTGATGATGATGATGAAAGATGCTGGTGGCGGTGATGGTGAAGATGATGATGATGGTGGTAGTGGTGGTGATGATGACGATGATGATGGTACTGGTAGTGGTGATGAGGATGGGGTTGGTAGTGGTCATGATGGTAGTAATAGTGGTGGTGGTGATGATGATGAAAGATGCTGGTGGCGGTGATGGTGAAGATGATGATGATGGTGGTAGTGGTGGTGGTGATGACGATGATGGTACTGGTAGTGGTGATGATGGTGGTACTGGTAGTGATGATGATAATGATGAAGATGCTGGTGGTGGTGGTGATGAGGATGGGGATGGTCGTGGTCATGATGGTAGTGATAATGGTGGTGGTGGTGGTAATGATGGTGCTGGTAGTGATGATGATGATGATGATGATGATGATGATGATGATGATGATGAAGATGATTATGATTGTGGTGTTGATCATAAAAGCTGAACTGTATGGCATGTTTACTCTGCCTGGAAAAAGAGAATCGTGAACACAAAATCTAAGAACGCTCTAAATATAGACTCCAGTGGCACAAGATAGAAGAATCCGCTGAATGAAGAGGGGAATAATTGGAGATAAACATGATATTACGGTCCTTAAACCATCGTGTTCGTGAGCCCAATCCGGTGTACCTACCGTAATTGGGCCTAACTGTTTCTTTGATCATGGCATGGCCATGTCGTGACGGTGGAGGCGGAGACAGTGTTTTGTCTGAGCAGAGCAGCCTGCTGAGCAAACAGGGAATGAGGGAGTGAGGGGGGAGGGGAGAAGTTTGAGAAGTAGCAAAAGGAAGGAGACAAAAACAAAGAGGAAGAAGTCAAGGGACACTTTTTGGAGAGGAACACGTGGACTGTGCAGACGTATCTGGACGCCAGCCCTGTTTCTCATTCAGAAAGCCTCGGTGATAGCGACACAGCGTAGCTCCTGATAACATGCTTAGCCAGCAGTGAAGCTCCGGCTTGTTTTACATGTGGGTCTGTTATAACTGAGCCTCACTTAGTCCGCTGGACTGGGGGAACGTTATGGAGAGCCCCAGGACAACGAGTTCACAAACCGGCTGGAAATTCTTCAGGGAGTCGCTGCTGCTTTGCCTCTTTGCTGGTAAGTTGTGAGGATGTTCATTTAAAAGGACTGAAGCTGGACTCAGACGAATTTTCAGTTCCACCTTAAATTAGCAGTTACACTGAGGCGAATACCGGCCGGGCTGAACGTGACTTCTGCTGATTTAAGGTGGAATGGAAAATTGGTGTAAGAGCGCGTGCTGCAGTAAAGTTACAACTGTGACCGATTCTGTTTATAGGGAAAAAAAAGTTTAGCAATGTGGCAGCTTTGTCTTTGAAATCTCTGTGGGGAGAAAAAAAGAATGAGAGTGTGTTCAGCATAATTCAGATAGTTGTCTTGCTTTCAGATGCTTCACATTCAGATTAGACTAGAATTTGGTTTATGTATCATTTCTTTCTGTGGTCAGCAGTCACGCGAGTGGTTTTGTTTACATGTAACTGCATCTAACTTTCAGTCATTTTGATTGCTGGCTGACACTGAATTTGACTTTTTTTTGCATGTTAATAAATTGATCAGATGTTCATGTCTGAGTATTTGGCTAAAGCTTGGTCGCAGGGGGAGGGCTGTGTGGAGGAACACTTTAAGAGGTGGATGAACGTCTATAGGCTCTTTGTCCCAAACGTGTTGACCTACACGACCCAGAGGTAAGAGGAGGACCTCCTGGGGACCACCCATACAGCGAGACTACACGGAGCTGCAAACTGCAAATTAGAACCATAATTCAGAGCTTTTTCCTTTTAAGGTCTCATTCTGGCTGGGACTGAGCCATCACCACAGTGCTAGTTTGACTTATCTGTAAAGCCTTGTTCTTGATGGAGTTATGAGCACTTAAATCTGTTCAGTAAAGGGGGATTCCACCATTTCTGTAGTTTCTCTCTAATTAAAATAGTTACAAAGTCATTCAAAGTAATTTGACGTGTAAAGTATCAGTCTATGAAAATGTAAGTTCCTAAACGTTTGTTCTTTCATATATACTTTTTAATATAAATGTTTGAGTTTTATGACAGAAAATGTAGATTTGCACAGTTATATTACTTAATAGATGTTTTGTTTTGTACTTTTTATTTACTTCCAAGGATTTTTGGAGGGAAAGGATTTTACAGCCATTTTTGTTTACCATGTGTTTTGTTGCACTAGCAATTCCTTACCACCGGGTGATGCTACTGTTTTTTAAAGGAATATTCAATAAAGAGGATTCCTATAACAACTATAACTAACAATAATGAAGGTAATGATTGTAGTGGGATATCAGTTTTAGTGAACCTCATGAATATGCCTTTGTAAATACTCCACTGGAGTGACCCCATGCAAGAAAGAGTTAAAACATATGTACCAGTCAAACCACTGGAATGTGATCAAGAAGAAGATGGCTATCAAAAGCTATCAATGAAAACTGAGCTGAACTGATTTTTGAAGTCTTCTTCAGTTAATACATTATTATTGTTTTTGTTAAAAATTTAAATGAGCTATGCATTATTTAAGGATTGAAAACCCAGCATCTTTCCGTTATTATGACCAGTTGTCATCTTCTGCAAAGAAATACTGTTTATAAAATAAAACCTACATCCCTATAAATAATAAAGCTAATCTAATTTTTCCAAAACTGTATATAAATTAAGAAGATCTATGGGTTCTCTGGTCATTTTGAAATAAATATATAACATGATTAATTTCTTGTTAATGTTGATAAATAGCCTAATTTAGACAAAAACCCATTGCAGGTAATGTCATTGGTCTCTCTTAACAAACCATTCATCACAGTAATGAAAATCAGTACGCCTGGTTTTGTTCATTTTGTAGGTTTATAAATCTGCATTTATTACCATTTGCTATGGCAATATGACAGTGCTATTACTCACATTAACCAGAGAGATGATTGGCACAGACAAATCAGCTGCCTACGCCTGGGCTCCAGTAACAAACCAAGCTTGCTATGAGTAAAGCAGGATTTGGAGCCAAAGGAAAACCAGTGACAGCAAGTGAGATACAAAAAGGGAACAGATAATAAAGCCAGGAGTGCAGGATCAGACTAGTCTGAGCACAGCATGAGCTCAGAAGAATGAATGAGAATAGCAAAGTTATGCTTTAAATAATGTGACTGGCTCCTTCAAGGCTACTTTGAACTGAATAGGTGAATTACTGTGAAGAGAAAGCCAACCCAAAACCCACCCAAACAGCAATGTTTATACTTATGATGAATTGCTAGAAAATAAAAAGTGGTACAAGAAGAATATTTATGCCTTTGAACTTTGGTGTTCAAGAAGACTTTTGAGAGTATCTCAGATCAGTTCAACCAAATAAATGATTCCTCAACTAAATCAAACCTCGCCTTTCACTAGTAGCCCAGATATCAAACTGAACCTCTGTTAAATTGGACACATTATGAGAAGAACCAGTTCACTTGAAAAGAAAGTTTGCTAGGGAATAGTGTAAAGGAAAAAGACAGAGGGCAGCCAGCAACAAAATGGATGGATACAATCAGAGGAATCATGAAGAATGGAAAACAGGATGTTAGGGAGAAACACTATTCACTAACACTATGGTCATTAGAAATTGTAATGAAATTGATGGCACTTAATAACAGTCATTATAAAGTAGTTGTGGTTGAAAGTTGGTGAATCCTTTAGATTTTTTATTTTTTTTTGATACATTTTTATTTAAAAATTCATCTCATCACACAAGTCCTAAAACTAGAAAAAGAACCAAACCAAACAAACGAGACAAATTTTAGACCTGGTCATTTATTTATTGAGGAAAATTATCCATTATATGTCTGTGAGTGAGAAAAGTATGTGAAACTTTAGGGATAGCAGATAGTTTAAGGTGAAATTTGTGTCAGGTGTTGTGAATTCATGGGATTACAATCAGATGTGAGTGGGTGCCCTATTTTATTTAAAGAACAGGGATTAAGTAAAGTCTGTCCTTCACAACATGTTTGTGGAAGTGTGACTTGGCATGAACAAAGGAGATTTCTGAGGACTTGAGATGTTGATGCTGTTCAGGCTGGAAAAGTTTACATCTAAAACTTGTGGAAAAATTGAGGAAATTCAAGAACGTTATTGTTCTTTATTATTCATTATTGAGCAATGCATGTAATTTTACACAAGGTCATAAAGGAACCCAAAGTAACTTCATGAGTCCATCATCAGGAAAACACTGAACCACAATGGTGTGCATGGCAGGGTTGCAAGGTTAAAACTACTGCTCTAATCTAAAAATGCTGCTAATCTGTGGTTTGCTAAAGATCATATGGACAAGCCAGAATTCTATTGGAAAAATGATTTATAAATGGATGAGATTTTTTTTTGTTTAAATGGGTAGCATTATGTCTGGAGAACGGAAAACACTGCACTCCCAAACCTCATTTCATATGTGAAACATGGTGGTGGTGGTATCATGGTTTGGGCCTGTTTTGCTACAGAAGAGCTAAGTCAAAGTCCTGAACTTAACCCAATAAAAATGTTGTGGGGGGTCCTGAAGGAAGCAGCTCCAGGCTGAAGTGCAGGACTGATCAACAATTAGCAGAAATCTTTGCAGTTGTGCAGTTACTGCTACACAAAGTGGTCACACGCGATATTTAAAGCAAAGGTTCTCAATTTTGCCACTCACAAACATGTAATATAGAATCATTTTCCTCATTAAATAAATCACCAAGACTTATAGTTCTTATATAAGATAAGATATAAGATAAGCCTAAAATTTAACCACAGCAGGAAGGAAGGACCTACATTAACATTCCTACATACACTTTGGGTGAAGTAGCCGGTCACTGGAAGAGCTGCCTAGTGCTATCAGAGACTCATGCATGGGGTGAGAGTCATTCTCCAACATGGATGTTAGCTTGGCCAACATCCTCCTTTCTCCCACCACCTGCACCGGGTCTAAAGGACATCCCAGGACAGAGTAGGTCCTCAGAATCAGATGCTGCCACCCCAGCAGACCACCATCATATAGTCCCTGTACTCAGAATGCCCTCAGTTTCCTGAGCTAGTAGAGTCTGCTCTAGCCCTTTTTGTAAAATGCAGTGGTGTTATCTGAGCAGGCCAGTTTATTGTTCAGGTGAACACCCAGGTACTTATACGAGGTCACCTCTAATTGTCTGTCCCTGGTGCAGGGGAGTATGCATGCCTGCGGAAATCAACCACCAGTTCTTTGGTCTTCACTGCTTTGACCTGGGGGTGATTCTGCAGGCACCAATCCACAAAGTCCTGAATCAGTTCTCTGTACTCTCTGTCATTCTTATTTGTGATGAGGCCAACGATCGTCAGAGAACTTCTGCAGATAGCAGTTTGGCGATACCTGAAGTCTGCCATGTACAGGGTGAAAAGAAACATTGCCAGGACTAACATGTCAGAAACACAGTCCTGTCTTCACAAACTGCAGTTGATTTGTGAGGTAGTCCAGGATCCAGTTGGGAAGGTGGTGGTCCACCCCTGAGTGTTCCAGTTGGCCTCTCAGGAGCACAGAAGCAGATAAATGATGGCATCCTCCACCCCAGTGCCTATAGGTCAGAGATGGCTAAGGACTATCCTCTCATTTTTTTTCTTTTGATTCTATTGTGTGACAATCTGATGACAATTTATACAGAAGAATTCAAAATTCTACAGGGTTCAAAACCTTTCAAGCACCACTGTATGTAATATAAATAAACTGAGTAATTAAGTAAAGAAGAAAATGTAAAATATATAGTATGTTCTAGAGGTCCAAAGATATTTTGATGTGTCTTAAGTATGTTAAACCTTTGATGTTAATGATTCTCCTACATTTTTTCACCATTGCTGGAGATCATGGATGGCACTAATGGATCAAATATTCATCCAGAAATATCCAAATTGTCCAATGATCCATGATTTGGATAGTTTTGGTGCTTGAGTTTTAAGAGGGCATATTTATGGGGTTCACTAAAACTGATATCTCGCCACATCCAAAAATAATTCTTTATCAACAGTTATTGTCACTGAAAATATACTGAGCAATTTACTTCATTTACTCCAACAGTTTATTTCTAACCCACATCATTGAATTTACTCTATTTAAGGAAATTGAGTACAACATGGCAGTTTACTGTTTGTTTCTTTTTGAAATGTATATGACGTGGGGAGATTTTGCAGATTCCATGAGAAGGCAGCTTTTTGAAAGGACTTCCTTTTTAGTGACGTTATGGTTAACATTGTTTTTTTTAATAGTAGGAGTAGCATTGTTTAGTCTATTGTTTATATGCAATTGCAGGTCATGGAGAGGCCCAGTGCAATGGCTGTGTTGAGTACTGTTGTGATGGAGTGCCTCCTTTCTGCTGCTCATACTACGCCTACGTAGGGGACGTCCTCTCGTGAGTAATTATTGAAACACACTTAATCACACCCATTTCCTCTACAGTTTTACCCTATTCTGATTCACTTTTTAGACTAAGCCTTGACCCCTTTACCCCCACCCTAAGTGACAGCTGTTTATATATTTATTTATCATAAATTGATGAAACCTCAGATGACACCATACTCAGAAAAATATTCCATCTTTTATGACATAAATACTAAATACTAGGGATGGTAAACGTTAATCACAATTAGTCACATTTGTTTTATTTGCTTTAACCTTTTAACAGTCCATTCTAATTTTTAGGATTTTACATATGAATTTGTGCGCTGAAATCTTGGGGGGGGGGTTATACATCATTTATACGACATGAATATGCAAAATGTTGATCGTTTTTGTAAAATAGCTCTTCATATTATCAGAAAATGTTTCATTGTTTGTAATATAAAATCACATCCTTAGAATTTACTGATAAAGACAAAAATGTAGATATTTCATGTAGATTTATAACTCGGGTCTGTGTCAAAAGAGGTCATATTTCACCTGGACAAAAATTCATGCTGAAGTCCTTTATTTTAAACCTTTTAGCAGAGACATGAAGGCTTTGTGCCACAATTGACTGTTATTTGAAACTGTTAATAATTCCCTTCACCTTGACAAAAACCCCAGTTCCACCTGCAGAAAAACAGCCCCAAAGCATAATGCTGCCACCACCATGTTTCACTGTGGGTGTGGTGTTCTTTTAGTGATGCACAATGTTGTTTTTGCACCTAACACACCTTTTGGAATCATGACCAAAAAGTTCAAACTTGGTTCAACCCAGACATTTCTGCAGTTGATCATTTTGGTTTGTTTGTTTATTTTTCTAAACAATTTAAGTAGTTTCACAGATTACAGGTCACATGAAAGAAATGTGGAATCATTTATCTTGGTTTGTTTTTTATATCACAAAAAAACGTGACATTTTAACAGGGTTGAGTAGGCTTATTTATCTACTCTATATAACGTCATGTAGTGATGTTACCCTTTAGAGTTTTATCAACAGTTGTCTCATAACACAAAGTGATCAGCATATAAAATTGCACTGATTAACTTGCTGTTCTACCGTTCTTATGAATTAGTCCTGTTTCATTTGACCAGAGAGTTTGATTAGCTGCTGTTTCTAGTGTAAAGCGTTTCACTGCTCCAGCCCTCTCTGTTTCATAGTTTTTCTTTCCATATTACTCATATGATTAACTAAGTAAGCCTGTCTTTAGCTGAAACAGGTGTGCACAGCAGAAAAAGAAACAAACTGGAAGCTCCATGAATGAAGCAGAAATGTGGACTCTGTTGTTTCTTGTCATTTCAAATGATTCACCTGCAGATAAGTCACACATGGATTACAAATTCACAAATGATTCACCTGCGTTCACAAATCCCACATGTCCTTTAAGGTTTGAGCAACTGCACATAGCAAAAGCATTGCGTTACATCAGTAAGTCCTCAAAATGGTGGTGACTAAACAGTGTGACGTCAAGTGAAACCCTAGAAAAAAGAGCCCCTGAAGGTTTCCACTTTCCTATTGTTTCTGTTTGCTGATGGTCATTTTTTCCAATGCTCGCATCCCAGCACTGTTCAGTGTAGTCTGAACTTTACTGATGCTATGACTTCAATGATGTGATTTACTTGTAATGATCTTTCACACTTCCGTAATAAATAAATTCACAGTGGCAGTAATGAGAAATATCTGGTTTTATTTGTATCAAGAATTCAATCAACACAACGTAGCAGAATGAGACCAGAGCATATGAGTAGCTGAGCTTTAGCCTGGAACTGCAGATAATCTGAGGGGTTAAACTTGGAAAACAACATGTAAAACGTTTGTAGTGTTAATAAGTAACCATGATGGTTATTATCCGCTTAATTTTGAACACCCAGTATGTTTAATGTCTAAAATTTGCTTCTTCTTTTGCACTTGCACTGGAGGCCAATGTAGCTAAAAAGTAGTGGAACTGTAATGCGGGGACTTTGACACAAGGAGAGGGGAAGCAGCAGGATTGCAAAAACTGAGGTTTATTAACAGAACGGAACAAAAAAAACAAGCACAGTGGCTTAAACCAAAATCAGCATGCTGACAAGACACAAATACAAACCACTGAACGTAATGTACAAATACACTGAACACAGTATACACAGCACGACAAGGTAATACTAAACATAGAATACAGGGTGCTGCTGGTTAACATGAACAATGGAGTACACTGAACTACAGGCTAATGAGGACACAGGAGTACACAGGAGTACACAGAGCTACAGTACACTACACGGACTACACAAAACTACACAAAGCTAAACAGAATAACACAAAGCTAGTCAAACCTACCAAGAATGACCAATGTTTCCACAGCTAGACAGAGAACTAAACAGACTGAAACAGTGAACAGGACAGACAACCATGGAATGACTGCAGATAACAAAGAGTAACGGAATAACACGATAACGGACACCCGACACAAGACATAGCATGACTTATAAAGGGACCACACTAACTCAAAACAGTGGAACTAATGAACGTGACGAGACAAGACAACAAAAATGGGGCGTGGCTAGGGACGCCACGTCAGAGGGAACGTTACATGAACGTTATATTTTAGGGTTTCGCCTATGCTACACTGTATAGTCACCATCATTTTGAGGACTAATTGCACAAATGCAATCTTTCTGTTCTGAAGTAGAGGATTCACATTTTAGAAATTAGTCAAACATTTTATTCAAATTATACACATTTTTACATATACCTTTTTATTGAATCTGCATTTAAAATAGGACCATAGAAAATCACATATTTCAAAACCCACCTGACCCATCTAAAACTCTATTTTACGGTTGTCCATTAAAATAATATTTAAATATCCAGAAATATATTAGTTTACCTAACTATGGTGCTAGCTAGCTGCATTTTGGTACATCAGGGTAGTCAAACTTTGGTCTGTCTGCTAATAAAAGTCTATATATGAACTACTGGAAATGTACAGTATCTTCACTGTAATTACTAATATTCTGTACTCAGTGTTTCAATTAACTGTTATTACCTTATGTTTATATCAAAATTACAACAAGATTCTATGTAAATACTCATTAACTTTGATTTGAAAGACCTGTTTTGTGAACCCTGAGCCAAATGTATCATATTTGACAAATTGTTGACACATCAACATCAAGATTATCTTATATAATATATACCTACATAAATAAAAAGTTATATTTAAATGGGAATTAAATAAACAAGAATGTACATGGTGTCCCATTTGCTTCTTCACCCAAGCAATTGTGAATATCTTTAGTACTAATGAAGTTATGGTGATGAAATTTGAACTAAATACACCTCAGTCTGTGTGAAAAAGACTGATGTTACAACATGTGCTGAAAATGTACACCACCAGCATCCAAGCACACTTGAACCTGACGCACCATGTTGTGAAAGGTCATCCACCAATGACCCTGCTGTTTCCAGACTGTTTCAGAAATTCCCGACATGTATTCTGAAGTGTGTTATCCTATACGTTCACACCATGAACACTCCTCCTGTACTGTGTACTGATACATTATGCACAGATCATTGCACAGTCCTCAGAGTGAAAGAACAAAGGTCCTGTTCTGTGTACATGAGGATAACTGAGGACTTTAATGTCTCACTGCAGTGGCAGGAGACTGATGGAGACAGCTGGACAGGCGCCGGCCTCCACTCCTACAGCCGCAGACATTAGTCATCAGACATTAACACTCATCTACCAATGACTGCATGTCAGTCTTTTTCACACAAACTGAGGTACATTTAGCCCAAATATCATCACCATATCTTTATTAGTATTAAAGTTATTCACAGTTGTTTGGTGAAGAAGCAAACAGGACACCCTGTATAAATCATACATTTTTTTTTTTTTGCTATCTGGTGGATTATCAGAGGATATATGCAGATTTCTAAGTTTGAAATTATTTGAGTTGTTGTTTTGTACATTTTTGTTTGTTCAAACAACATGCTGTGAATAATAGATTATGGGTGGATGGAATCTTATACAAAACAAAACGTATGCATGCAATGATATTTTTGTTATTTTATAGCAATCATTTGATGGTAAAACCTAATCCTGGACTAAACAGCATTGTGTATGAATAATTTCTGTTGAAAGTTTTTCCCTGTCCTGAAAATCGACTAAAGTTTTACCCTGATTCTAATTCTAACACTGCTGTTTCACTAGCTGTGATTCATCAGAGTCATGTAAAAGGTGGTCTGTATGTCATTAAGTCAAAAGTTTTTTCTCTGCTCCCTACATATCCTGCCTGTAACCATAAGTTATCTTAGCAGATCTTTGTGCAACACTTCCGACATGTTTGGTCAGGTGTGTATTAAGTGCAGCTTTTTTTCCATCCCATCCTCCTTTGTGACCGGAGTTTCTCACTGCTTCAGAGTGTTCTGCGTCTCCTGAGACACACTTTTGTTGACAGCCTTGAGCAGGCTCTAGCCATTCAAAACCCAGATTCTCATTCAGGCAGTAAATAAAACTGAACAGCCTGGGTGGCCGGCTTTGACAGAACGATAAGAGCTCTCATTTGTGTGGATTGGAAGGATGGAAATAAACAGAACTCTTTCATGTATCACATACTATATTCAGGCCAAGGATGAGGGCTGTGAATAGAAGGCATTGGGTTGTTGAGTAGATGTTTGATTAGGGATATGATTAGCCCTTAGCATGAAATATAACTGTGAGGCAGTTGTTGGTATTAAATTTGAGCAGTAAGAGCCACTTAAAGTTGACATGAATGGTATAACTTTAACCATTTAATATGAATAATAAATACTGTCATATCAGAATTAGGGATGTCCCGATCACGTTTTTTCTGTTCCCGATCCGATCCGAGTCAGTAATTTTTTAGAGTCTCCCGATACCGAGTTTCAAACCGATACTTCTATTTTCTAGATAAGAACTAGATAATACTAGTATAATAGATAGTACTAGATAATAGTATATATGTGATATGAAGAGTTTTAAACATTTAATGCACATTTTAGCGTTTAGTGTATATAGCTGAGCTCATCAGCTGCATATAAAACACTTAAGTGTGAATAAAATGTGTGTTAAAGCGGATAAATACAAACAGACTGAATGAATGACACTTAAGTTTGGAATTGTTCCGTTCCACCTTAAACAGCGCAGCAGTAACAGTGAGGCGGCTCAAGCTGCCTACAGTAACTGCTGTAATATTTAAGGCGGAACGGAACAATTACTATAATCGTTAACAAAGATTTACATACAAAACAGTTCACACATCATAACTGTGGATCTCTGGTCTAATATTAAAGCTAAAATATACTACTTAAGTTATAAAAATAAGCTTATATCTGATATATTTCCATAAAGTACAATAAAATACTTGTTTACAAATGTTAAATGAACACAACTTTGCTTCCTACCTGCTTCTATTAATGTTACTGCACACAGACCTCCCATACACATCACATATGATCAGATATCAGACATATTAGTCATGATTAATGAGATAAAATCCAAAAGCCAATGTAGTGATACGCAAACATTCATTCCGCCTCTCGGCCAGCGCTAAAGCCCGCCTCCGTACTCTGATTGGTCCCCACTTTCCCCGAAGCTTACAGTATTCACATCAGAATGGAGGATTTTGCCGCTTGTCACGCTTAACCTGATTCCCATTGGCGGACTCCAATAGTGAACCGTGGACAGAGATTGGAAGCCAAACAGCGCCCACTAGTGTCAAAATCCGATCAGAAAAGCCGATACCGATCAGTTAAAAAATGCCGTGATCGGCCCGATCCCGATCTTTGAGATCGGATCGGGACATCCCTAATCAGAATATTATCAGCATCTACATAATAGTAGTGAGATGCTGTGGCCTGGACAGTATTATGTGACTCGTGCTCATTCCATCTGCAGCAGAGCACTAAGGTCCCTCAGAGTGTGCGGTTGTGAGTCAGCACGCCAAACCTGGCAATCATAGTGTTCTCAGATATGCTCCAATGGATTGAAATTGGGCGAGTTATCAGGTAACGGAAGGACATTAAAGTCACTGTCGTGCACCTGAAACCACTCATGTACCAACCTTGCTCTATGAGGTGGGCCATTATCCTGTTGATGGGTACCATTACCATCAGGGAAGAACATGTACAACATCTACATGTGCACACAATCTCAATTGCCAAGTACCCGTTGGTGCTTAGACACTCATGCAGTGGCATTGGAGATCCAAGATCATGTCAAGAAAACATTCACCAGACATGTGCACTACCACCACTCCGTGTTTGCCCCACAGTTGTCTCTTGGAGGTAGTTCTCATATGTTTGACAATGTTTGCGCCATCGACCGTCCACTTTATAAGGCACAAACCTGGATTGTTCTTTTTAAATTGTCAGTAAAGTTGAACATGAACCTTGGTTAGCTCTGGCGTCTTAATCACATGTCTACTTTGCAGGTCCAGGCTTTGCTCAATGGTGATCCCTGACACTTTTTTTGTTGCTCCTGTGTTTATTATAAAGGTTAACTGGTCTAATTTTGGCTTGCCAGTTGCTCTGTACCACTCATCATTCCCCTCTGGCATCAATGACCCGTGATGCACTACTGTTATGCCGTTGAGAGTCACTCAATGTACAAGAAGTCTGTTCTTGGTACACCTACAAGTTCAGCTCGTCCCATGAAGTTATCAGTTTCTGAGATGCCACCACCCTTCACCCAGTACCCTTTTATCATGTTTTGTACATGATAATGGTTTTACACTCTGGTACAACTGACTGGTGAGCTCATGCGGCAAACCCTGTCACGTGGCGCCTATGAGGTCACATTCCAAACTAGAGGTGGTCATAATATTCTGATATGTCTGTGCATATGCACAGTGACATCTGTTACACTCTGAGCTAGCAGACAGAAGGCAATAGAAAAGAATGACTACACATGATTCACGTAAGGAAATGATTTAATACATTATGGAATTCAACATGTTTTCGACACATTTAAACATTCAGCTTATTTTAGTACAGTTCACCCTGTTCTTCAATTCAATGACCAGGTCCAGTATATCGTCCACTCTATCCTGACTTCCTGTATGCTTGTGTAGGATAAGGACGCTAACATGTTTCTTGTCCTTTGTCGTTCATTGTAGTGGCACAGCAATTTCAGGGATCGTGTTTGGCGTCGTGTTTCTGATGGGTGCGGTAGCAGCCATCTTCTTGTGCATTTGCATGTGTGTGAAGAACAGCCGTGGGGCAAGAGTGGGTGTCTTCAGCACATCCTACATCAACACAGTGACTCAAGGCTACCCAGGTAACAAAACATTACACATCACTGCACTTTATTGTGCACCTGTAATACAGTGATCTGGCCACACAGGGGCAGTGCTGCCTTATGGTCAAGTTCTGGTTTCGCGCTACACAAAAATCAGCATTTCCACACCGTGAAATCATGCACAGTGTTTGTTTTACATGAACACGTACATATAGGTGTGTGCACATAGATTCACTTATGTACTGAACCTAATGATATGAACAAACTAATGATGTTACTTTGAAACAATCACATTGTCCATTTTCATTCTGTACCTGAGGTGACATTTCTAAGTGATGTTTTGAAATGAATTTCCACTGTGCTTTAAATTATCTATAGACTTCCAGGTTGCTATACAGTACCGGTCAAAAGTTTGGACACACCTCATTCAATGGTTTTATTTATTTATTTTTCCTACATTGTAAATGAATACTGAAGTCATCCACACTATTTCATTTAATATTTTAATTTTATTTTATGTCATTTTAATACTGATAGGCAAGAAATGCAAGTCATGAACTCTTGACAAGACACAGCTGTTAACTGAAAGCCATTCCAGGTGACTACCTCATAAAGCTGACTGAGAAAATGCCAAGAAAGCTGCATCTAAACAAGAGGTGCCTACTGTGAAGAATGTCAAATATAAACATATTCTGCTTTGTTTAACACTGTTTTGTTTATGAAATAATTACAAATGTATTTCTTTATAGTCTAAATGACTTTAGTGTTAATCTACAATGCAGAACATTTTTACAAACCACTGAGTATCCAAACTTTTGACTGGTACTGTAGAACATTTTTACAAACCACTGAGTATCCAAACTTTTGACTGGTACTGTATATGCAACCATAACAGCACAAGCATGTAGGAAGAGATCAGTATAATGTAATAATCTAAGCAGTGATAGTTTTATAAAATAATAATATTTTACTCATAATAACTACAGTCTACCAGCTTGTTAAAGTTGTCTTTATTCTGTTGGAGACCTCCAAAGCCAAAAAAAGTATTTTCTAGTAGGAGTATTTCTAGTATACTTCAGATATACTTTATACTTTATTGATCCCTTGCAGGGAAATTAAGGTCCTAGCCTCATTACTGGAAGGGCAGCCATTACGGCGCCAACCTTACAAAAGTGCTACTGATTCTTTTAAACATTAATCATGTCCATATAAATAGAATATCACATATTGTCTTATACATCACTGACTTGTGTGTTGTTAGATTTTATTTATCTGGCACTTAAATACACATTTGAATGAATTTGAAATTAAATGTAATGAATTACTTTCTTCAGTGCATATTCATCTTTTATGTACACATTTTCACAATATTCACTTCTCATGTTCCTTTCTACACAGGCCCACCACCTCCCTACAGCTACGATTATGAGATGTATCCCCCTGATCTTCGACCCCCTCCATACACTCCAACACCACCCAGAACTGCAAATTACTCACCACCTCCACCCTACCCAGGCTACAACCAAAAATGATCCATCTTCAGTGTGCTCACACTGGAGATGTGCTGACAGTATATGTACAAATACACGGTTCACAAAATGAGGAACTGTGCTGCCTCTGTTATATCAGTGAACTGCACTGAAGACTATTGAACGAGGCCTTCTGCTTTTTCTGATCTCAAAACAGAGGGTTAGTCCTTTTTGCAGAAGAAGTGGATGTCCAGCCCAGCTGATTTACGGAATGGGGGTGTGGATCATCCCCACTGTGACTTGTTATATATGGTTGAACATGTCTTTTTTAATGTTTGGTTTATTTGGACATTTAAATGATGGTGAATATTTACACCTAAGTTATGTTATGTCTTGAATTAACATGAACTATAAAGAAGTGGAATAATGTCTGCTCAAAACTTGTTCATCTGAAATCAAGAGTATTAATATAGTTTGTAGCAGTAACAGCCTCTACTCTTCCCAAAAGTCTTTACACTACATATTGACATTGCTGTGAGGATTTGATTGCATACTGCAGTGAGAGCATTACTTAGATCAGGTACTACTGTTGGATGATGAGCTTTGGGTAAAAAAAAAAATAAAGCAACTTGAGTTCCACCTAGAAGTATTGAATGGAGCGCCATGACTCCAGAGAATGAAGTTTCAATGCTTCACAGCACAATGGTGGTTTACTTGGTATTGGGTACTTTGCCTTTGGGTTCATGTGTATCTGCTTTTGTTTTTAGATGAATTAAGCTGTGTGTATGTGAACTTGAACAACTGCATCAAATGGTTTCAGCTTAAATTCCCTAAATTAATTGACTTGATACTTTTGGACATATTTTGTACAAACCTGAGTGAAAATTCTCTTACTAAACAAAATTACCCATATGGTATAGTGACTTGAAGAGTTCTATGTGTTGTAATGCATATTGTTCAGTTACAGGAATTAATGTGGTGGCAGCCAGAAATAAACAGAAACTACAAAAAATATTGTCAAGGACATACATTTGGTTCCTCAGTTATGACAGTCAATGAGTTTTTGTCATTTTACTTCTGTACACCAGCACATTGCATTTGAAATGAAGCCATTAAGATATAACTGACTGAGACCATTGGGTTGAAAAACACAAGTAGCAGAAACTTTTAGAAATGACCAAATCAACTGTTTGGTTAATTTTTAAAAGAAAGAATGCACTGGCAAGGTCAGTAACACCTAAAGGTCTGGAAGATAATTAAAGTGGTTCAGCACAGAATTCTTTCCTTGGTGAAGAACCGCAAGTCAAGAACACATGAGGAGATGGTGTATTCTTGGTCTGCTATTAACACTCCAAAAAAGAAAGGCCAGGCTAGAAAACAAGTTTGCCCAGTTCTAGAACAAGTACAGATAAAACAGATTAGCCTTTACAAGAATGATGGGTATGATAGAGTATGGAAAAAAGAAAAAGAGCTCATGATACAAAGCATTCCACCTCATCTGTCAAACATGGTGCATGGGAATCTATTGGAGTTTATTGATGATGTGACAGCTGGTAGACGGGTAGACACAGAATCTGTGTTCTGCTCAGATTCAGTCAAATTCTATCTAATTAATAGGACAACACTTTGTAGTGCAGAAATATAAACTCAAAGCATACCAGGAAAACCTGGTCTTTAAATGGCCAAGTGATTAACCTGACCTTAATCCAATTGAGGATGTTTTCTGTAGACAGAACTGAAGTCTGGAAAACCTGCAAACAAGCAGCAACTGAAGTAAAAGCCTGAATCATCTCAAAGGAGAAAACTCAGCATTTAATTCTGTCTGACTTCTTCAGGTAGTCATTGTGATGGATTTGTATCAATTATTAAAATAATTAAATTACTTTTGAGTCTGTGAAAACGGTGTTATAAAAGTGTTTAACCAATTATGTCTAGACTTCAATCACATATTGATTTATTTTAATCAAACTGATTTTGATAGTGTATTGAGGCAAAATTGCAAAGATTGTGCCACGGTACAAATACTGTTGAACTATACTTATTGGTTACATGATCAATAGGTGGTACACTTTCCCTGGGGAGGGATTTGTGGAACCAGAGCTGTATCAGCTGTACTTTTAGCTGTCAGTATCTCTCTCTACTAGCTGACTTTCCAATGTATTTGAAGCTATTCCGCTTTTCACTTTCAACAGAGAGAAATGTCCGTCAAGCTTTGGAGTACACAGTAGTTAAAAAATTGGCTTGAGCAAGACCTTTTATTCGATCCGGGTCCATGAAAAACCAATTTCCACGGAGTCAAGACTGCACATATTGAAATATAAGCGGATTTCATTTCAAAAAAAGGCCTGGATTTACTGGCTGGGGAGAATATAGCACTGCCATATCAATTATGCTCTTGCAGCACTGAAAAAAACATCCCCAGAGAAAAGTGGCTATTGAACCAGGTTCTTTCTACAAGCGCTACTGCTGTCTGATGAATCGCCACACAGCGGCGGCAAATAACAGCAAAGGATTTATCCTGCTGCCTTTGGAGATAACCAAAAAGACTTATGTCCCTACACTGAGCTTTATGTGCTCCTTTTCCTGTGGTGTCCTGCCATATAGAAAGCAGTTTAGAAAACTAAATTAGTCTAATCCATGAACACATGAGGAAAACATCATTGATCAAGTACAACTACACAATTGGCCCAAACACAGATAATGATAAAGGATAACTTAATTTTATGTGGCCTATTGATTTTGCAGTGATTGAGGTGAAAAATAACACAAAATAATATCAAGAGCCACAAAATGGAAAACAAATCTACTGCTTTCCTTTAGGGCTGAGCTGTGTATATAATAATATCTTTGTATTTTCTAAAAACAAAATGGTATTACAGTATCAGATTATATATACAGCATTAATTATGTAAAAAAAAAAAAGTTGAGTTCCACACAACATTACAATTACAAATCTTAACCTTTAAACTGATTTGTTCCCATTTTTCTCTTAGTGTGACACCATACCAAAAGAAACTGAGAGTTTAAATTATTTTTAAATAATTTGTAAAATGTAGATTTTAGAGATTTTGAAAACAATCTGTAACACCCAATACATTTATCACACTTAACTGCTCATTAATTTGTATTGTTAATAAACTGTTATTAATATTATGGATCAGTTATGAATAAACCAACATTAAATTACTTAGATATGTGGACACTTCTACTTTATATTTATCACTATAATATAACACATATTATATATTATAATAAATATACATATAATATAATATAACATATTGCTGAGTAAAATATCGCTAAAAGTGAAATGCAATATCACGGTATATCAATATACTGATATACCGCACAACCCTACAGTCCTTTCATTGCCCTCGCTAGCCCTGCCTGCTCACGTGACTCTGGAGCAGCTGCACAGCCTCCCTATCGCTTCCCATCAAACACTCACATACACACACATACATACCGCTCACTCACTGAAGAGACACAAGCGGACGCATCGACAACATTGTGAGAGAAATACGGACAATTTGAGAAGTATTATGGGGGACCGCGGGGTTTTCTTGCTGCTCATGGCTGTGGCCTCGGCGGTGGCTCTTGAGGTAAGAATAAAAATATAAATGTTGATTTTGTTCAGGCTTGTAGACACGACGGAGCGGGGGTTTTTTTACAGAAATGTTGTAAAAACGGCCGAAACGTGTGTGTTGAACTATGAGAGACTAACCGTGTTTAGTCACATCTCTAGTGTCACTGGTAGTGAACCTTATTTGTGAGGTTTTTATGTCGATTTGAAGATTTTTAGGACCAGCTTGGCTGACATCAACTGGTCACCTTGAGGCTACTGAGACTACACCCCTAAAATGAGGCAGTTAATGCAGGTGTTCAGAGAATAGAAAAGAGGTTACATTAGAGCTGTATGTCTGCAGGCTTCTCAGCTTTTCCTATATGTTGTTTTTTTAACAGTGAGGCTGTTTTTAGGCTTTAACACCATGTTCCCAAACTGGACAACTGCTCATTATTTATTTACAACTGCTGTTAATCGTGATAAATGAGCCGTATTTACATTTAAAGCCTGGTCTCTGAATATTAACGGTTAAATCGATATTTGTATGGTTTATGGTCCATTTTGTATAGTTTTTTGTACAAAATGTCGTGTTGTAAAGGCACTGATTTCGTCTAGAGAAGCTAAATAAATACTCCTAACTCAGGAAGCACAGAGTGTGTGGTTTAAATGATAAAATACAGTTATATTTGTCATTAAAACATGTTTATACAGTGAAAGTCATGAGCTTGTCCCCAGACAGGCCGATGTTTGAGAATTGCGCAGTCTTAAGATACGGTGCTCTTAGAAGTGGGTGTGAGGACAAATTCATCCTCATTTTTTATGTTTATGGAAAATTACAGTATCTTCGACTGGATATATGTGACCTCAGGGGATAGATACGGGTCTTTCTTGCCACAGAAACATGTAAAATGTTTTCTTCCACTGAACATTACCTACATGTTGGGGAGACTTGGATGTAGGCAGACAGAAGCAAGATGGCGGCGGAGAACTGCAGTAACCGTGCCGTTGAATTCAATGGATCTGTGTCTGAGGGAGAGCCCAAGGTTTATTTACAGTTGCCTGAGCTATCTCCACGCATAAATACAAGGTTTCGAGGAAACCCAAGTTATTCTTGAGTTGTGTACATCAGTGTTGTTCCTGCAGGATGCCAGAGACAACTCTGGGGCTTTCTGACATCTCTCTTAGCTTCCAAAAATATACATGCCATCATTTCTTTGCCTCTAACCGCACTCACGTCTTATCCTGAGCTTCATTTCATATACTCCCCACGTTATTACAAACCACCAGAGTCAAACTGTTTCACGGTGTTTGGGTTTTAATGTATGTTCCTAAGTGTATAGCTTCCTGAGATTGGACACTTCAAAACAATGTTTTGTAACAATGCATGTTTATCTCATCCTTTTATAAATGCAGTGGAACCTTGACTTATGACTTTAATTCAAGCTCGTAACTCAATTCGCTTAAATATCAAATTAAATTTGCACATTAAAATGAATTTAAATGCTACTAATCGTTTCCAGCCCCCCCAAACCACTCCAATTGTTTTGTGTTGTGTCTTTTGAATAAGAAAAATTTACTTTATACATAACAAATAATGTATAAGAAGGAATACATAATAAAAGTAAATGTAAAGAAAATTAAGTGTCATTGAAGACACTTAATCATTGTCATTAATCAGTGTCATTAATCATTGAAGATTAGGCGAAGATGCTGGTGGAGGTTGGAGAGTTTTTTTTATTTCATTCTCTATTGCTTAACATACGCGCTACTCATTTAATGCTACAATTGATTGCTCAATTTAACTTGCATACTATGCTACACTTATCACTAAATGTAATTGCTAACTTTTAAAAAATAATAAATCACTTTTTCACTGACTTTTTTGCCTTTTTCGACACACTTTCCTCGCTTTTACTTGCAGGGCGTTTCAATAAAAACCGGTCCAAGGAGGTTTGTTTCTTCCTCCATTTCAGAATGTTTCAAAATGAGTGAGGCAAGTGTCATTACACAGCATCAATGCATTACCTCTTTTTCTTAGCACTGATATTGGCACTCACTAGGCTAGGTGGCATAAGCTCACTCGTTGGTAACTCAGACCTCAGCTTGCATCATAAAGCAAAAAATCTACAGAGCGACAGCTCATATCTTGGAAAATTCATAAGTTGATGCACTCGTAAGTCAAGGTTCCACCGTGCAAGGTTCAGTATAAGGGACACTTGGAATCAGGAGCATGAAATCTTCAAGATTTGTTCATATTCTTTATTCATTTACCATTTATTATTCCTTATTCCTCCTGAGCCCTTTTGAAAACCAAATATTCCCTAACATAAATAAATCTATAGTATCTCATTCATAGAAACATTAATTACATTAATGTCCATACTTCGCTTAGACAATTTCTGGGTCTTTATTCAAGAGGCTACAAAAACCTCAATGTTGTTGACCAAGCAGTAGAAAGTCAGAGTTGTGAAGGAGAGCATAAAAGTGGTAATGTAAAACTTGCTGTGGAGTAATAAAACCCATAAAATACTGTCCAATGTACTGGACATTTGGAATAACGAGGATAAGCCATAACAGCCTGTCATGCAATAATAAGATTCAGTGTTGCCAAATAAAATGTAGCCTACATGTGACCTGAATAAATGTATAAACTTCTAATGACATTGACAGCCAAACCTTGAATGTGAAGATTCCAGTTTGTACCAATTTAACAGCTTAAAGTGACAATATACTTTATAACAAATATGCACAGATGCACCTATATTAATGTAGTCTTGGTAGCATACTGGTATATATGTAATTATTGCCCGTCATCTTTCACTGCTGGTTTTCTGCACATGGATTAGGCTTAGTCTAGGGCTTTGTTGCAATAGTCAATAGTGACTCACCCTTTGAAACTATTTAAAGTCTTGGGAAATGAGCCCTTAAAGGCAAAATTACTAAAGCTTAACCCAAAGTTAATAGCTGATGAAATGAGGGTTGTGTTCAGGCTCAACCAGCTACTGATTCTGATGCATTGCAGATACCTTTACTTTATCCAGCAGCTGCTGTATCATTTACTTAAATTACTTCATCCTGTAAACATTGTGTAAATCTCTCTTTTTTAACTTATTTTTGCAACAGATATATTCACATGATGGCAATAACCAAGGGTATAGTTATAACTGTTATCAGATTACCAACTTGTTCCTTCTTCTAATCTAGTTCTAGTACTAGTGTCTTTGGATTTATCATACATCATATAATTAAACTATGTATTGTGGTCTTTTCAGAGTATGAAATAATACATATGCTAATTAATAAATGATTACAATTATTAAAAAATCCAGATTGTGATGTTTTGGATATAAAGCAAATATTTTACATCATCAGATTCCACTAAAGATGGTCATACGTGATTAGATACTGTGTTAATCACTGTTTATAACATAGCTTTTGTGTGTATTGCTATCAGGCTTTAATCTGCTTCTTTAACATTTTAATATAATTGCTACATCTGTTCATCATTGGCAACAAGTTGTGGTTTTGTTCTGCCTGGGTTCTTGTGTTTTCTTTTCAATTAGCCTTGTGCTGCGCTGCTGTTCATCCCCTTTATTCCAAACTGCAGCTCTCTAAAGGTCACATTACCTACACTGGAATGGAAGCCATTCAGAGCTGATCTCTGTGAAAAAACAGCACTGAATAGAGAGCTTTGTTTGTGAGTAACATGGCCTGTCAGCAGGTGAGGGATGTTGTGTCTGGAGAGATGAGCACTACCATAGATTCCTACGTGATGGTGGATGGCCAGCTGGCCAGAATGCATTCTGCCCATTTCAGTGCAAGATCTGTGTCCATGTGTAGATGAAGCTCAATTTAGATGCCCTGAGGGGAGGTCGGGGACTCTCCTGCTGCCTGCTTGATAGGCAAGATGATGAGATCCAGAGCTAATACATATCCTACAGCAGCCCTGCTGCCTTGGCAACACTGAAATTGCTGAGTGGACCGTTTATAATGAGGGAGCAGTCAACTGCACAGACATATTGTGACAGATGTTTCATGTGGGGGAATATGGCCTTTGACCTTCTCAGTCATCTAGGAACAGGAAGTGTGATTAGTACAGCACTCTGATGGCCCCAGGGGCCTTGTCCCAAATGGAAGCCACTGATGCAGTAACCTTGGCACCATGATGTGACCCTCACTACAGGTGGCAGCCTGATGAACTCGGTCTTAAGCCTTATTGAACAGGTGCGCCCCAAAAAACAGAATATGTTATTTTATAATGTAAGTTTCTAGACATTTAGAATAGGGGTGTGCGATATGATGGTATCAGATTGTGAAGGAATATAATGTGTCCAATGATGTGCTGTCGCAGGGAGATCATTGGATTGTGTTACAGTGCACATTACATCCACTTCAGCGATGTGGATTTTTATTTTCCTTCAATCAAAGCACACGTCAACGCTCATCCTCATCCTACAGACTCCATCATACCTCACTTTCACGTCACTTTTTTCACAAGCCATGAAAACACCAGCGAAGAGTTACTGCAGTAAAGTTAGTTTAATATTTGACATTTGTTTGACGTTCGTAATTCTACTTTTCCTCACAAATTAGCAAAATGCAGATTCACCAGTACTGTTACAGTTTTGTGGTGAAATATAAAAAACAAACTACAACCACAACATTTAATAAAATTCACTAATGATGAAGCCAGAGCTTAGCTTTATGTTCACTCTGCACAATTACCGGCTACAATCTGCAGTTTTGGGGACCATCGAATAGTTACCAGAAGAAATGTCATTTAAATTCAACCTAATGATGTGAAAGTATGTGTGGAATTATGTCTCCATTTTCATATGTTGGTTTCACATCATTAGGTTTAATAATATGAGAATATTTTTTTTATTGTGCGTAAAACAAATGTTAGAAAAATTACACAACAAACAATAATATATTACTATATATAAAGATACATGTATGTCACATTATTACTAATATTTAATTAAAAAAAACTGACAATCATGAAAATGGCTAAAATGAATAATGATAGCATCGTGGATGTTTGTAACACTTAACATTTCTTCTGATACTTGTGCAACGGTCCCGAACACTGCAGCTTATTTAACTTTTAAACGTTTTTTCAATGAGCCAGAGCTACTGGCTTTTCCTTATTGATGTATTGTTTTGTTTACATTGGATGTTTAATGACATACTGAATGCTGCCTCAGAAAACAAAGTGAAGTGAGTCGACTGATTCTGCTGAGGGATCTGTGTTTAATAATATATGTGATATGCTACACTCTTAATGAAGATGGTTTTTTAAGGGTTCTTTAGTAAAGAAAATGCTTGATTCTTGCAAAAAAGATTGATGATGAATGTGCTGTAGATGGTTCTATATAGAACCTTTTTTAAAATGGTTCTATATAGCACCCAAAAGGGGTCTGTTTTAGTTATGAGGTCAATCTTGTAATAATAGAGGAACCCTTTTTGGTGCTATATAGAACCATTTTCAAAAGGCTTCTATATAGAACCATCTACAGCACATTCCTCATCAATCTGAAGAACTCTTTGACCACGCAAAGAATCATTTGGGTTCTTTGAGTGTTCATGGTTCTATATAGAACCATTTTTTTTACTAAAGGACTTTTGAAGGACCATCTTTTTTAAGAGTGTAGCTGTTAAGCAGAGTGCACTTTACCTGATTGGTGGTGGTGATTACCTTTAAAAAATGTTTGTTTACTTATGCAAAAATTGCACACAGATTAAAATCAATTTGATAAGGTAGATTGGCCTAAATAGTCTATTATTGTTTTTTCTTTTAGTACTATATTTTTAGATGGGAGATTAGTTGTACTATTTAGTAACTTGCGAAATAGTATTTAAAAACCATCATGAAAAAAGAATTGTGATAAAATTGTGATTTTTGATCCTGCAAGAAAAAATCGTGATATGGTATTTTTTGCCATATTGCCCACCCCTACTTTAAAGTTAATTTACTAGATGTTAGAACTCCTCTAGAAAAACTGTTTGCTATCGTGCATGCATATATTAGCCCATTAAATAGGCTTATCTATCAGCATACAAATATGGGCAAGTCACTTTCTTTCTTTACAGAATGCTTAGGCATGAAATGATTTCCCCACAATTTGGTTAATGTTTTTGGTGCGATTAGGAAGTGCCAGTCTATAAATGAATTTTATACAACATACAGACACATCTGTGTCACAAATTTGCATCTGTGTCAAGCCTGGTTGTGTATGACTCCTCCCTTCTTCTGCTCCGCCCTCAGCCTCCAAGGTTGTTACGGCACCCAGGCCATCCCTTGGTGCCCAGCACCCAGGCTATAATTAGTGCTCCCCCGGAGAGGAGTGTTGGAGCTGGGGCACTGCATGATATTCCTGTCCCTGCTCTCATTTTTTTTTTTTTTTTTTTTTTGCTTTTTTCCAGCCTTCCTCTGGTACAGCAAGTGCAGTATTTCCATTACCAAATCCTACTTGGGTTGTTTTTGTGAGGATTAGTACAGGGTGCTTCACCATGGGAATTTGATGATGTAAGCTTTAGATCTAGATTAGTATGAAGTTCTGATATTTGTATGTTTAGGATTCCCCATGCAGAAAAGACAGGCTTAAAGGGTAATGGGGCATTTTTGGTACTGCAGTGCTTGCAAAAGCCTATGCTACTCTTCACTTTTTTGAGTATGTCTCTTTGAGGATTTTTAGCAGTGACACTTGGTAAGTGTGCCTAATTTTAGGCTGCTTGTGACAGAGTGGCGTGGGAGACACTTGCAGACCAAGTAGAGCTATTTTGGTTCTCTTTCCTTTTCCGTGTCTAGGGAAGACTTCCTGCATTTGTTTGACTTCAGGAGCTGCTCAGACAGAAGGTGCCTGTAACTCTGCTTTCTGTGTTTCAGACCCGTACTGGTATGATCTGAGTATTCTCGTGATAGACTGTTTACCTATGGCATGTCACTGACGTCCTTCCCTGTGTAACGGATGACCTCAATTTAAAGGGAAAGTGTTTTTACCCCGTGCAACGCTGCTGCAAGTCTCCAATGTTTATTAAACTTGAAAATTGCATCTGCAATAGCATGGAATAGCAGACTAGATCTTATGTATTGTGGTTTAAATTTTTGAGAGGAGTAGCCAAGGTTTGTGTGGTGTTTTTGGCTGCAACTAAATATGTAATACTTTTATGATCCATTAATTTAATAGCTAGTATTCAATTATTCGACTAATTGGATAGTTATTATAAACCTTCTGTTGTTTCCTCTCATTGTCACTACTGCGGTGATTTGAAGGTTGTGCTGTAAGCAATTTCTTCATGATAAAGCAATAGAAGCCAAATTAGAAACAGATGCCCCCAACAGTTTTAACTATGTCACGTGTGTGCGTGCTCGTGCATGCACTTTCAGTTTTTCACTTGCCTCAAGTTAGATTCAAGTTAATAAATCTCGGACAGCATTTCTTTGACATTTCTGCAGTGATTCTGTAGATAAAATAGCTAAAGAACAGACCCCTCACTGCAGATAAACTTTACTTATACCTTGTGTTTAGTAATCAAAATTCAATTTTCTGTAGACCACGCCCCAAATTCACTAGAGGATTCTGATTGGACAATTTCTTTTCAGTGTGGCAAGAATTTGGAGGTGCTCCTTCATGAAGTACAATCATGTGATTTTACATTTTGTTTTGGTCCGTTCACAATGTAGCAGAGTTGAATACAGTCCAGCTAAGCTTATTACATTTAAAGGTGTATTGTATTCAATTGTGACATTAATTCAGTGTTATGTTATTAAAATGCTAATCCCCATGTATTGTTAATCAGTAAAGAGATCAAGCAATGTCACACACAGTAAAAGTAGTTTTGCTTTTCATTTTGGCATGAATTCTACATGTTATTATGGAAAAGCAATGGATGTGGATTGTATTTCACATGTTTACAGTATGGTGATTGCTTTTCAATTTGGCATTGATTCCTGTTCATAATTTAGTCATTTGCCATCGTTTTATGGTTGTGTTGTTTGCAGCTCAGAGATGATGGGCTCGCTGTAAACTCATTTCTTTTAGTTTATCCATCTCTGCACTAAAAACATAAGCTTTTCAGCTGCACCCTTTCATAAGCATGCTACTGTAATACCAAATCTAGATACGCACTAAAACTCAAAGCATTATTGACGTTTTTTTTATTTTTTTTGAAGTGCAGAGAATTGTTATTGCTTAATACAAGTTGGCAACTTGTTTTTGTTTATGCGAGACATTTTGCACACTATCCTATACTCCACACTTCAGTTCAATGTGTATACACTGTATGTCAAGCAATAAGAATGAAACTAATGAAACAGTACAGCATATAAAAAGGCTTACAGCTTTGTCTTTTGTTTATTAAAAATAACTATCACCCTTTTTCACGTTGTGACTTTAGCAATATTTTAACTTGTCCGCCTCATTCTAGCATGAAAAGATTTATTATGTTTATGCAGTGTTTGGGTGTTTTTTTTTTTTTGTTATATTGGGTTTTTCCCCATTAAGTTTTTTAACTTAACATAAAACTTGGTGCTGGGAAATCCACTACAGTGAGTTTAAAATAAAAATGTGTAGCTGTGCTACAATCAGTTTTTATGATGACCATTATATGTAGAGTGGAATTTAATGAGATTACTGATGCCTCAAATGACATAATGTATTATGCGAGACCTTAATTAAGTTCTAGATGCACTTTAAACAGGTTAAAGGAAGTTTTTTCACATTTTGATAGAAACAACTTGGTTGGTTGATTTATGAATTGTTGTTTGTCTAGTGTGTGGCTTTGCAGCTCCAGTTCTAAACTAATTAAGCAAAATATGGGCTCCAGACATGTCTTGGCTGTTTGGGTACATTTGGGCTAAATGCAGAATTGTGTAAATGTGATATTTGGGTGACTTCAGAATCAGTGTTATTATGCAAATACATTTCATCAGCTTATTCTTTCATCTGATACTGTGCACTCACTCATCATCTCCCCATACTTGAACAATAATATATAAATAGATTGAAGCTGATTGGTTAAAAGCAAATAAGGCAAATAATATTCAAACAGTTACTGCCATTCCAATCAGCTGTCTATGCAAGTGCACCCAAAGGTTGACTTTGATTCATCATAGTGACCACAGAGGTCAGGCAGTGGGCAGGGTAGCACCCCTGGGAACTGGAATTGACTATCACACCTCTCCTTCCAGCATCGTTCACCATTTCATATCCAAGCAGATCAGCATCACTACTTGTGCTCCACACATTTGTGTCTCTGACTGGCAAAACCCAACCAAAGTCTTTTTTTCCTTTCAAATATGAGTTCTATGCATATGTGATAAGAGTGCTGTTAAAGGACTATTTTAAATGATCTCTTATACTTTGAGATGTAGCATTCAGAGGCATAGTACACTGAAACTCAAGTCGGTTTATTTGTGTCACAAGATATTAATACATCAGAAACGCTTAAAAGTTAATCAAAATAAATCCAAATCTGCCAGAAAATTTATACTGAAAGACCCCCGACTACAGTCACACTGTTTACATCAGCTGAAAACATCTGAGCTGCTCACATTTGGTGGATGAATACATGAACTCAAATAAATTTCTACAGTGAAGAATAGTAGTTCAGGAGCCGCTGGACACCCAACAAGCTTGTGTACCTCCGTGGTAGAAGTAGTTCTACAACAGGATTCGAGGGGTCACAGAGCACGGAAACCTGTTTTTCTGTTTAAACCTCAAATTCTCTGAATGTCTTGCTGCACAAACGCAACTTTTTTTTTGGTGAGTTTAAGTTTTGTTTTTGATACAAACATGTACTACGACAGATATGACACTATTATCTTTCATTTACAGCAATGAAACCAAGCAGTTTATTTTTGTGGCTAAAGTGAGTGACAGGCTTACAACACGATATCACAAGAAGTTACCCAGCGACTTTGGCCGGGTTTCACAGATGAGGTCACATTTTCTAAACATTCTTTTCTAACATGTTGTAATGAACTTTTGCCCTTCATCAATAGTACAGTGATGCATCCAAAAATTACAGAATCCTGGACAAAGTCTGTTCATAATTCAAAGAGGTAAACAAATATATTCATACTCATCACATTTTAAGTGACACATTTCAAGCCTTTTTGTTTTACCATTGATCAGTATGGCTTTTGACTCAATCTCAGATTATTTGAATTTTGAGTATATTTCTCTTCAAAACTAACATTAAAACAAAAAGGCTTGAAATATGTACTTTTATGTCTAATGAATACAAATGTATGACTGTTTACCTTTTTGAAATGAAGAATAGACATAGGTTTTGTACATGATGAAAACATTAGAAGTTGTCTTTTGTCCTCCCTCTTTCTCTACCTGCCACAGCATTGTTGCTCTTCATTTGCATACTATTGTAAACATTGCAGCTAGATCTGTTCCCATCTTTAGACTTTGACATCTATTTCATGGTAATAGACTCCATGTCCAAGTCTACGGCTAGCGTCCAATTCAGTCCTTACCTTAAAGGGACAGAATGCTCTACTGGCTCTAGATCAGAGAAAGACACATCCACTGGAACAAAAGTAAATAAATACAAACCAGCCTTTCCCAAATGGGACTGTTGGGGGTGGAATAATGGATGGATTGTTGAGCGCCGTCATGGCAATTGAGTGGGGGGTTGGTGTGGCAACAGCCAGTGTCTGTGGGAGCTCACATCTTCACTGTCTTTTGTAGTGGTGGTGTTGGGATTGTGTGTGTGTGTGTTTCAGAGAGTTGGTGCAGTGCAGGGTGGAATGTTGGCAGGCAGGGTGTAAGGGAAACAAGGCAGGCTGCCCTGTAATCACTGCAATGCACACACACCCTGAGGATCCGGTCCTGACGACCAGGAGCGGATATTATTTTACACACACACACACACACACACACACACACACACACACACACACAGACACACACACACAGACACTCTCTCTGATCTGTGAGCCTGCAAGCAGTGAAGAGAGAAGAGTTATCAGAATTGCTTATGTGTGCTTTCATTACCTCCTCTATCTGTCTTACACACACACACACACACACCCAAACCATTCTATAAGTGTTGACCATTTGCTTTGTCTTACATGGAGGTTTACTACCTAGCTGCTTTTTATTGTCTTTTATAAGATCCTGTAAAACATGTTTACTTCTTGTTTTCTTATGGGGATCGTTTTCCCTCATATAATGATTAGGGTGCACCCGTCAAGATTTTTTAATGGCTTATTTCAGTTTTACAAACTCGCAAATGGCCTTTTCTTTGCTGAGACTTGAGCATATTAGCAATACTTTCTACACTGCAAAACTATTACTCAACAAAGTGAAATTATTTAAAATCTAGTTTAAATATCTAACATCTTACCTCTTTCTATTAATGGGTACTTCACTGTCCCTTTACTGCTGTAACACTGAATTTCCACACTATGGGGCTAATAAAGGATGTATTTTAATGTTGCTCATTAAAAAAAGATTGTTACAATATATTTCATCAATAAAACTACACATTTGCTTGTTTAAGGGAATTGAAAGTAATGTATGTTAAATGATCAATAATGACTGAAGTTTGCTTGTTTAAATAAATTTATATAGTCAGTGTTAATAACGACTGGTTGTAAGTGAAATAGTTTTATAGTAAGTTTACTTCAGTACACTTGCTAAAATTACAGTATAAGTAATTTAGCTCTTTAGTTGTGCATAAAATTCTCCACTTGCCTAAAAATTTGTTACCTATTTAAATAACTTTATTCAGATAACATGCTGTATTGAAGGGAAGAAGCAGCTGGCTATTTAGAATATTGAGTTAAGCATAATTATGCTAGGACACTTGAGTGCATCTATTTAGGTCATATTATTTATGTAATAATTTTCAACAGTAATCTGCCAAAATAAGAAGACTAAATTGTCTGATTGCTGATCATATTAAAAAAATATTTTCCAGCTCTGATGGGCCAATTCCAACCATCATAATGACCCAACATTTTCACTGTGCTTGATATCTACACATCTTCCATTTCACTTGCTGCACATGGATGATTTTTAATCGGCGACAGATTTTGTCTGAACCTCATCGGCTTTCAGGCCTCTCGTCTACATCATGGACTTAATGGCAATGTCTTAGCGGCTACGAATAGTAGTCCCTTACTCTCCCTGTGTCCAATCCCCTGTACTGTCAGCTTAAGTCCGAAATCCCATCAGCAGTCTTCGGAAAGGTTCCTGCTTCCTTGCTATCAGATCATGGGTAACCACATGGGGCTGTGAGGCTTCCTGATAGCACAAGCTCACAATTAAAAGCGACCCAAGTCTCGGCAGCTCTGCGAGGGGATTACTCGCTAAGGCTTTTGCATGCAAATGTGATAAAATGTGTGAGCGCAGCAGATGGTGGGAAATTCATCACGGCCAGGAATGAGGAAGTGCCCCCTCCCTATTTCCCCCCGCTATGACCAATATGTCAACTTGGGTCAGCTGGAGACAGTGACCCACAATGGACAATGGTTTAGCAGCTTTGTGGATTGATACCATTTGTGATAAGGTAGTATGTCATCTACAATCTCTCATGGGTTTTATTTGAAAGGTCACTTTCAGTGTTAGGTCATATCTCAGCATAGTTGAGACAGGGTTATGCTCTGCCTGTGGTTTAAGGTATTGTTCTTCTAATTAAGAATTTTTCTGATTAAATTAGTCATAACCTTAAAGCTCGATGAGTCCTTTCAGTAGTTCTTAGACATTTTCATATTATAAATGTATTCAAGCAAATAAGGCAAAAGATTACATGTATATCTAGAAGTATTTTGAATATTTCAAAGACTTTGCCTTCTTTGTCAGTCCCAAGACATTTAGCAGAAGAGAATTTGCCCTTGAGCTAGTCATGCTAACTTAGGGTACTTATTAAACTGCTTTTGTTATTCATACTTAGAAACACTGAAGTTTGAAATCCTTCAGTAATAATTTACACTGGAACTACTGGTCACCACTTCTCCAACTTCTTTTCATTACTGGAAATTATATGCACTTGTACCCAGCAACCCAACACCTACAATCCCAACATTTGTTCATTGCTCTGCTTAGTGTCCATCCCAGCAACTGTGACTTTCACTATCGTTGTGCATTATCAGTGAGTAGGCAAGCTTGAAAGCTAAGGTCTTGGCCTTTACTTTATCTGATTCAATCCAGATCTTCCCCCTCAGAGGATAGCTTGTTTCTCTCCATTATGATACCAACACGAAAGTGTGAAAGGAGTTAGCAGGGCACTCAGCAGATGGATGCAACTTGATGGTATGAAGTTATGGGTGGGAAGCAATGTCCAGCTTTGTCTACTCTAATTCTGCCTGGTTATCTCCAGGCTTTGTCTTTTTTTGCTTTTTCACTCGCAAGAAGGAAGAGACAGGATTACTTGAGTTTAGGAACTGACTTGCCTTAGTACAGTATTATACCCAATTCTGGCTTTTTGAGTTTCGTGAAGCCAGCAGTTGCTGATCAGATTAAGGTGTTATGAAATCTCTGGTGTACAGTGTCAGAGCTTTGGAGAAAAGGTAACTAGAGTATATTGAAGCTAAGTTTGGTTGAATCACAATACCATGAATGTTAATCACGTATTTTGTTTCCAGGTGGCATTGTGGTTATTTGAGACAAGGGCATACAATTACTTATGGAAGGAACACGATGCTTAATATTTGATACGTTTGTCATTTTTTGACATCAAAACAACATCAGAAGTGAAGACAATTTATTGTTGTAGAACATAAAATTGCATGTATATGTAATGTATTACATATTTTCATAAAATATATACCGAGGGGCATTAAAACTCAATATTGGTTTATATTAAAGTCTAGAGTTGCTTCTCACAAATGTGGTTCTCTGGGAAGTATGCCGAGTGTCGACTTGCTCTCTTCCTGAATCTTAAGCATGCTGATTTGATTAGTCCAGCACATGCTAAATGTCATCATTTACCTGCCAGGCAATATACAGTCCTGCCCTTTCAAACTAAAGCTGCCAGTGATGCTTGTCTGCAGTTAGCATATCGATTAGTGTTGTATCTTATTACATTGGTTTAGAAGATGCCTTTGATCATAACCTGTGAGAGCTTGTGAGAGAGACCATGACTTTTCCTGTGTTAATAGGGTAATGGGATCCCTGTTGGTGAGTCATGTTTCTTTGGTTGCACTTTTTAAGCAGCACTTTAAAGGAATGGTTCACTGAGTAATGCTAATTTTGCTAATAAGGAATGAAGACAAGAAGCCACCTTTTAAAAGGATGATAAAATCTTATTTGATGGCTTCTAACTATATGTTACCATTGTTAACATGTACAGTGGATATAAATAGTCTAATAATCTGTACAATCCAATTTGAAAAACAAATAATTTGTGTGTGGGGTTTTTAAAAAAAAAAATAACCAAACTAAAATGTTTGCATAAGTATGAACACCATCATTGGGGATGTGGTTGTGTTCAAAATTAGCCAATCAGATTTAAACTCATGTTACATAGTAGCCAGTAAACAGCTGCTATCATTTAAAGTGGTTCGGATTAACACCATATATATTTCAGTCGTTCTAGTAGGATTTTTCTTGTCATTTTCTTGGTTGCGTTTTACAGGAAAAGCCATGGCTGGTTAAGGGTCTACACAACACGTATGAATAAATTGTTGAAAGGTATCAGTATGGAGATGGGTACAAAACAATTCCCATACATATACCATGGAACACAGTTGGTCCTCAAGAATTGGTTAAAAATTGTCCATGCTCTCTTTGGGAGGGTAACATGGCACTCTCTCCGCAGCACTGCTAGTAATATCGGCTGGCACAGGCGATCCATCAAAAGTGGTGATCCTGTAATGTCCTCCGAGTGCGTTGGCTGCCCAGTGGCGATGTATTGGCAGTAGCTTGAAAAGAGGCAGAGTTTGACTTCACATAGAGGCCTGTGTGAGTCTGCACCCTCCTAGAGTCAGGGACTTTACAAGTGATCGGTCAATTGGGTACCAACCATTGATGAGAAAATTAGGTTTAAGAAAAAAGCAACATCATATCCACAGTGAAGCATGGTGGCTTTAGTAACAGGCTTTAGTCAAGCTGGAGGGAATTATGAATAGTTCAATATCGGTCAATTTTGACACAAAACTTTCAGGCCTTTGCTAAAAAACTGAGAACGACAATGACCCAGAGCATACCTCCACATCAACAGAAGAATGCATTCGCCAGAATCAAACTTTTGGAATGGCCCAGCCAGAGCCGAGGCCTGAATCTGTTTGAAAATCTGTGGGTTGAAGAGGGATGTACACAGGAGATGCCCTCACAATCTGACAGATTTGGATCGCTGTTTCAAAGGAGAGTGGGCAAAGACTGCCAAGTCAAGATGTGCACTGCTGATAGACTTCTACCCAAAAAGATTGAATACTGTGACATTCAAAGGGCCCTTCAATAAAATGAGTTTAAGGGTATCCATGTTTATGCAATTTTAGTTTCACACAGATTTCAATTTATTTTTGCAATGGAATTGTACCGATTAGGTGGATAAACGGCTGAAATAATTCCTGTTGGTCTGAAATATATATATATATTTTTTTTGGAGATAACAAAAATTTGGCACTTTAACAGAGGTGTGTAGACTTTTTATATCCATTGTATGATTACTTTTATGTACAATAGCCAGTGTATGTGTGGGTAATTTGTAACCAATTTCTTTGTAATTTTGTGTACACATGGTCTTATGTTGAAATGGCATGTGTTGGATGAGAGAAGTCGTAATAGAATTGAGAGGGATTTACGTGTGTGTGTGTGTGTGTGTGTGAGAGAGAGAGAGAGAACTGTGAGGGATTTGCAGCTCTACAGGGCACTCATGCATGTTGTATGCTTGGGTGACCTTGGAGGACATTAACTTCTAGGTCATACATGGCAATCCTAATGAGCAGCAGTCTGATCGTGTGTGTGTGTGTGTGTGTGTGTATAAAGTTTAGCGTGTGTGAATCAGATGGCTCAGATAGTCGACCCTATTCATTATGTGTTGGCTGCTTCACAAATGACCTATTGTCTTCTTGCCAGTGCATTCAGTATTCTAACATGATTAGGGAACACAAAATGTTACCTTGCTTCACTCCCTCCATCTCTGTTTCTCTCTCACCCCCCTCTCTTTGCCATTTCTTTTGCAGCACAATGCTGCCTTTGACTGCCGTTTCTTTCTTTGCAATCTGCTTCCACTCATCCTCATAATGACCTTCACACCCCAAAAGCACACGTACACATGAACTAAAACATAAGTGTTTCTTTTCAAAATGTACTTGACTCACTTTGATGGCAAACTGTGTTAGGCCCTGTTATAGAAAGTGTTGCTACCTGTAGTCTGGTATCTGAATACTTAAAGCTTTTTTGGGACAGCCAGAAGGAGAATTCCTGATATTCATTTCTTGTATTGATGACATCAGCATTAATCTGACGCAGACAGGAGATTAAGGAAGGAAGGGAGAACATTGGGACATTATATGTTAGTATGTATGATTAAATGGCATGTGTATGGTAGGTGATTATTTTAAATTGAGTGCACCATGAGATCCAGTAAAATCCCATAAAAATATAGTGGTTGAATCCAGTCAGTTATGTGTGCTGGAATGTTACTTGATGACTTAATGATTGGTGATATTTTGTAATGACTTGTGACTATGATGCTATCTGTAAGGCAACATAAATGTGCAGTAAATTTGTAAAGATTCTTACAAAATGTGTGCTGGCTGTTTTTATTTATATATATATATATATATATATATATATATATATATGTATGTATGTATGTATGTATGTATGTATGTATGTATGTATGTATGTATGTATGTAT
>BRDA01007196.1:44044-55973 GCA_036984385.1 Crenuchus spilurus
TATGTGTTCAGGACGTGTCACCAGTCTCCCCCACTATCCTGCAAGAAGAATGGCTTAAATCCCTCTGACCACTGTGCAGGACTTGTGTATGTCATTCCCAAGATGGATTGATGCTGTATTGGCCCCAAAAGGAGGCCCTACACCATACTAATAAATTATTGTGGTCTAAAACCAGCTGTTTCAGTTTCATTGTCTAACCTCTGTATATATAATATGTATTGTGTGTATTTTTCAAATATGAAAAAATGATCTGCACTGTGGCTGTAGAATTTATTGTACTTGTTTTTCAGAAAAGACAAATGTAAGTTATTTGCAGTGTAATCCACTGTCGTGTGTATTCAGTTCAATGAGTTTACGTGCATGCTCAGTGTTGTCATTAGTCATGGAGGTGGACAAGCGGCTTTTTTTTTTTTTTAAGCCTGAGGCTTGTGCGAGCTTCCTTCAACTTCTCTATCCTTTCATACACACTTCTTTGTAACAAAACATTTTCTCCATACTGTGCACATAGTCTCTTTCATGCAAATCGTAAGTGGGCAGCCATTTTTGTTACACTAGTCATAACTGATGTAACAGCAGTTTCTGGGGACATTGAGAAAGGCATTCACCCACACAGCCTGTGGTTCTGGTGTCCCTACACTAGACTGGCATTCACTTATAATTAGATGCATCTAATACTCCTTAATCTTTCTTCGAAATCTAAAGAATAAATGACATGGAACCAAGCCTCAGAATGATAATTTCGACTCTAGTTTCTGCTTTTCATATCCTAATGAATACCATTAGGGTGGATCAGTACTTGTATATATGGGGCCACATTTTTCCATTCCAATTTAGACTGCGGTCTGATACCAGCTCAGTTATTTCAGCAAGAGATTATGTTCTGTTTGCTTGTCTAAATCCATAAATCCAATCAGGTAAAGAACAAAAACCTGATTAGAGCTTCATAACTGTTTGTTTTCAAAGAAGTCTTCACAAACCCATTCACACACAGGTTTTTGTGCTTTTATTATTTTGGTAGGGATAAAATGTAACAATTTGAATTCCATTTTTGATTAAAAAGTCCTGATGAAAGTACATACACTTTTCTAAATGTTCTCAGTGTTCCATAATAGACACTGGCAGCTTAATTACGAAGCAGTACAGTTGAGGACAGCAATGAACACAGTTGATTTATAGGACGGTCTGATAATACTTCATCTGCGCGATTGTTTTCAGTGGTACATGATTATTCTTTTGTTGTAGACAGAGTTGAGTACATTTACCTTACTGTACACACACACACACACACACACACACACACACACACATATATATATATATATATTTACTAGTACAGGTAGTCCTCGGGTTACATCACTCCCGAGTTACGATGTTTCGTGGTTACGACACATCTCCCATTTACTGTATAAAGCCTTTTTTCGACTTAAGTGGTTTTGCGTCGTAAACGTCGTAACACATTATTAACGTATTTTATGTTTTTTGATCATTACTGTGTTTGAATAGGTGTTAGGATAGGATAAGTGCTTACAGTAGATTATTTATGTACAGTACATAAATGTACGAATGTTCTGACTTAAGTCGAGGACTACCTGTACTGTCCAAATAATACATTTTCTTATCAATCCAACATTACTGCCATGGGAGCCATTTGGCACCCCTAAAATATAGTACTGATCCACTGAAATAAGAACACGACTGACTGCATAGTCATGAATCTTTGCATTTGTACAATTTATTTTAAATATATTTTTTTCTTTCTTCTTCTCCAGCATGGCTCGGGAGGCTGAGCCAGCAGAGCAAGCAGAGGCGGAGCCTGCAGTAGATGATGATGAGGATGTTGAAGACGAAGAGGAAGAACCTCTGGATAATGACCAGGATGGTGATGGAGATGATGAGGAAGAGGAGGAGGAAGATGATGAGATGATAGATGAGCGCAGTGACAATGAGCAGACCACCAGTGTTGCCATGACCACCACTACAACCACTACTACTGAGTCTGTGGAGGAGGTGGTTCGAGGTGAGCGTATAGAATGTGTGTGTGTGTGTGTGTGTGTGAGAGAGAGGCAGACAGAGTATTTGCCCAAAATATGTTGAAGCTGTCAAACAAAACATTGTATTTCTGAAATGGTACTTTTGTTAGGAAACAAACAAAACAATACATTATCGAGTCTTTAATTAAATCATTTTGGGTCATTTTCAAAGGGCATCTGGTTTTGAATGTTTTTTTTATTTATGATGTTGACCTTTTTTAATTGGGTAAAAAAAGTGTAAGAACTGTTCCATTTTATAATGAGAGTGACAGGAACATGTCGGTTTATACCGTCACCATAAAATGATTACACATTTTTTAAATAGCATAAGCAATGATAGCCACATTTCTGGTTGTGTGTGTGTGTGTGTTTGTGCCTTCTCTCAGAGGTGTGTTGGGCGAATGCAGAGACTGGTCCATGCAGGGCTATGTTGCCCCGTTGGTATTTTGTGAAGGAGGAGGGCCGTTGCGCTCCCTTCATCTATGGGGGCTGTGGAGGCAACCGCAATAACTTTGAGTCGGAGGAATACTGCCTTTCCGTCTGCAGCAGTGTGTGTAAGTCATGTGTGTGTGTTTGCCTCTCCGGACACACAAGCTCTTCTTAACAACCACACCGACCGCCTGGCTAACCCAACCGGTCTCACTGCTATTGACTCTCTTTGTGGCTCGTTTTCAGCACACATACTCTCACAGCATCCACGCACCGTATGCCACCCGGCACACCCTTCTTGGTTTTCTCACACACTCACTAACAACCTCCCACTGTGTGCGTGCATCCGTGTGGTTGCGAGAAGACACAATAGCATATTAGCCTCTCTATATTTCTCACTCACAGCTTGGGTAATAAGAGAAAAAAAGTTATGTTCAGTCACCGTCTTCCGTCTGCTGCTCTGTCACTGCCTGAAGTTTAACATGTAGGGTTTGGTGTGTGTGTGTGTGTGTGTGTTTGGCATGCTTCAGTTCTATGTTTGGTGACTCCTACTGGTTACTCATCTGCGTGTCCTGAATGACTCTCTGAACTTTGAACTCACTGCAGGTTTTTCTCTTCCTCTTCCTTTGTCTTTCTCCTCTCCGCCTTTAGCAAATTATTAATCAGGATCCTTTCTTTTCTATTCTGTCAGTTTACATCAAAACATGCACAGCAGGATGCAACTCATTATTCAGGGTTGTTTAGACACTGACCTCTGATTATTGGAAGTAATGTGGTTCATTCTCAACATGTCAGTTGTATTAGGGCTTTGGAAATTCTTTATCGCCGAAATTAGGTTCAGTCGTCAGCTTTTGTGCATTATATGTGATTAAATTATTGAACTGCTTACAATTCTAATTGACAGTAATTCTACAGAGGAAAAATTCATTTCAAAATAGTATGGACACACAGAGGCCCAAGTGTTTATTTTTTGTTAATTTGGTAATGAGCCAACATTCGTGGTGACATCTTAACATTTGAGGGAATTCTTGAAAAACTGACATTCGGTGGATATTTAGTTGCAGGTTGTTTGAAATGTGTTTAATCTTCATTAAAGCTGAATCTCTTTTCGCCAGCTGGTGACTGAACATGGATGCCAGGTAGCTAATGCTACAGCCAAGAAGCTCTAAAGAACATTGCAGATAGCTCACCTAACAGCAGCTTCCAGACCTTCTGTGTCCTTTTTTATATGAATCACCAGAAAGAGGTTTTCTTAGGCAGTCTGGAGTTTCTCATTGCTAGGTTAATATTTATTCATGTTAGCTCTGTTTATTTCTATTGAGACCAAGGTTTGTGTTCATGAAGAATTTGGAACAGTTGGGTAGTGTAATGAACAAAGTACACTAGGGCTGCAGCTCACGATTATTTTAGTAATCGATTAATCGAGTAATCAGAAAAAAATAAATGAAAGAAATCAGGTTCTGCAATAACTACTTAAGCTTATTTTAAAAGTAATAGAAATACACAAAAAACAACTTTAAGGCTTTTTAATTAAACATTTTATTGCTTAAAATACAATAACAGCCTCCATTTCAGGTTCAAGTTTAAAACTCTTGCTTTTTTCAAAATCAAAAAAGAAGAGAAATACTTATTTAGAAATCACATTAAAGGTAAAAAGCAAACATAAATTAAGGCACAATACAGTAAACATTGCCTTTTTATATATTCTACTTTGAATTTTAAGTCTGTGTGACAAAACTCTTGCTTTTTTTTAAAGTGCAAAAACATAGAAATAAAATAAAATCACATTGATTTAAAGGTAAAAAGCAAACATAAATGAAGAATAATAAACAATTTCAAGTCTGAGATATAACAACATCCACTTCTAGGTTTTCTACATGTTGAATGAAATATTTTCTTTTTTACAAAGCCAACATATATTGAACATTATTCTTACAAACAATATCAATACAACATATAACAATGGAGGAAAGTGCTAAGTGCTCAACATGCTAAGAACTGAGGCTTGCCTTGCGCTTTGATTCAATGTTTCCTGCTGCTGAAAACAGGCGCTCTGATGGCGGGGATGTAGCTGAAATACACAGCAGAGACTTTGCCAGTTCTGCCAGTGCTGCGTTATTTTCCTATTGTCGTTTTCTTCTCGCACGTTGTCGCTTTTCCCTCGTCGCTTCCATATTCCCGCTTCTCAACTAAAAATCTCCGCGCCTCCTCCTTCCTGTGCGTGGGTGACGTAAGCGTGGTGTGCCACATTAAAAGTTGTCCATGTCAAATACCGTGCACGGAGTTTTAAAATTAAATAAATGATAAATGAAAATTACTCAATCATTTTTTGTAATCGAGTATCTCGAATTACTCGAGTAATCGTTTCACCCCTAAAGTTCACACATTTGCTGAGCACTTTATTAGGAAAACTATACTAATACAAGGTAAAGTCTCCTCTTGCTCTCAAATTGACTTGTTATTCTTGGCATGGATTCCACAAGGTGATGGATTTGGTCCATGTTGACATGATCATATCAGATTTTCATACTAGAGTATGATTTTTTTTTTTTTTTTTTTTTTTAATCTTCACCTGTCCAGTTTTGGTAGCTTTTGTACACTGTAGCTTCACCTTTCTGTTTTTTAGCTGACAGAAGTGGAACCTGATGTGGTTTTCTGCTCTTGCAACCCATCCACATCCAGGGTTGATGTGTTCTGCATGCTGAGATGTTTTTCTCTACAGCACAATTGTACAGCGGTCATCTGGGTTACTGTTAGCCTTTCTGTTGGCTCAAATCAGTCGGACAATTTTCCATTGACCTTTCTCAGCAAGGCTTCTCCATCTACAGAACTGCATTCAGTTGTATTTATTACACCTGGACAAAATCCCAGGAGATCAGCAGTAGTAGAAGCAGCCCATTTGGCATCAACAAAATAAATATTACGGGGATATTTTTTTTTCTTCTTGATGTGCACATTACCTGACACACTTGGTCAGTTGATGAGTGTATATTACAGTACAGGATGTCTCAAACTTTAAAATATCTAAGCAGAATCATATGGTGGCTAATATGTTTTTATGATTGAATTGTATTGTGGGCCTTGTAGTGATTCCAGTCCCTATTGTTATTTCAAAGGTCTTTTGTATCCTTAAGATACTATCCCATAATGCCTTGTTGAAATGCAGAGAGCTTCATGTTCGAAGCTCAAAAGGAAAAGGATGTCCATGTATTCATTTATTCATTTCGTTAGACTGTAAGGATGTAATTGTTACGTAACGCTGAGACTGCTGTCTGGGTAGATTTTCATTAAAAGTCCTACTGCTGCATTGTAAATAGTAGATTAGATACTGTTGAGCAATGTAATGAGACCTTTTGTAGTGTTGTGAGCAAGGAGAGCCAGAAAACCCATTTGCTAATGTTTTTAATTAAGAGATGAAAAACTGTCCATCTGAGTCAAGCTTATTTCTATGATCCTAAAAAACATCCTGTGTTCAGGGCCAGATTGCATTCTGCAGCTTCAGTCTTAGATGTGCAAAGCACTTATACATATTCTCTGTTAATTAGGTTGATATTTTTGACTGCTCTTCTAAGCGTTTTAATGTTGAACAAAATAGAAAATGTCCTTTCTAAAAGGAACTGACACTAACCCTGCTGTTTTACAATGTTGTCCCTTTACCCTTGATTGTATTTGACATTCCTGATGCATACTTCAAACCTTAATGTACTATTCTGGATACTTTGGGACTGTCTGCACGAATTCTTTTTTAACCAGTGTTTCAGTGACTAACCTCTTTGTAACTGGGATTCCTACATGCTTCATTAATGGAACAAACAAACTACCAGGTCTTCTAGTCAACTGAGTATCTTTTTTGTTTTGTTCCCACTTCAAACACCTTCTCTCCGTTCCACTTCTCCTTTCCTCTGCAGTGCCCACCACCTCTCCCAGCTCTCCAGATGCAGTAGATCGCTACTTGGAGACTCCAGCAGATGAGAACGAGCATGCACACTTCCAGAAGGCCAAGGAGAGTCTGGAGGCCAAGCACCGTGAAAGGATGTCTCAGGTAAGAGATTGATTTTGTTGACACCAGTTGATGCCAGTATCCACCCTCTGTCCAGCATGTTGATTTGAAAGGCAACCATGTTAAACATGAGCTTTGTTACAAGTAAAAAATATATACACCTGATCCTTCCTATTGACACTTTTCACTGTATCCCAGCTTTGTTATTTAAACATTATCCAACGATTGATATGAAAGTGCACCATTTGCAGTCATATCCGGTTAAGAATCCAGTGATTAAACATTCAGTCATGTATCCACCTAGTGATACAGTAAGTGGTTAGTAAGCATGTTGTAACACTTTTAAGGTGTGGCTAGTACACTGGAAAAGCTAAACGTATTATAGACATGCCAGAGTAATGATACTTCAGGATACAGGAATGATTAAGAATCATGTGATGACCAAAAGGCTCAATTTTTAAATAATTCTATAATGCTACCTAGTGAATACTTTTTGTAACCCTAACTTTCTTCATTGTGTAGGTCATGAGGGAGTGGGAGGAGGCTGAGAGACAGTCCAAGAGTCTGCCACGTGCTGACAAGAAAGCAGTCATGCAGGTGAGTGACCCATACAGTGGTGCTTTAAAGTTTGTGAAAGCTTTTTGAATGTTCTGTATTTCTGGATAAATATGACCTAAAACCTCATCAGATTGTCACAGAAGCCCTAAAATTAGATAAAGTGAACCAAATCAAACAAATGAGGCAAAAGTGTTAGACCTATTCCTTTATTTAATGCAGAAGAGAGTATGTGAACCTCTAGGATTAGCCAAAAAATTGGTGGTGAAATTTGAGTCAATCAGTGAAATGACAATCAGGTGTGAGAGGGTTCTCCGATTTATTTAAAGAACAGGGATCTAGCAAAGTCTGATCTTCACAATGTTTGTGGTAGTGTATCATTGGCACAAACAGATTTGTTGATGCTCATCAAGCTAGAAAAGGTTAGACAGAAGGAGTAGTCAGCCAGCAAAGATCATGTCAAGAGCAAGGTGTGCAGTAATCCAAGAGGTAACAAAGGAACGCAAGGTAAGTCCACCATCAGGAGAACACTGAACAACATTGGAGTGCATGGGAGAGTTGCAGTTTGCTACAGATCACGTGGACAAGCTAGAAGGCTATTGAAGCAAAGTTTTGTGGTCTGATGAGACCAAAATATCTTTTTGGTTTAAACGGAAAGTGTTATGTTTGGAGAGAGGAAAGCAGTGCATTCCAGTATATAAACCTCATCCCATCTGTGAAACATGGTGGTGGTAGTATCATAGTTTGGGCCTGTTTTTCTGCATCTGGGCCAGGAGGACTTGCCATTATTGATGGAACAATGAATTCCAAATTATAGCAGCAAATTCTAAAGTTAAATGTCAGGACATCTGTCCATAAACTGAACCTCAAGTGTATGTGTTCATGCTGCAAGACAACAAACCTAAGCACACAAGTCATTTTACCAGAGAATAGTTAATGAAGAAAAGTTCGTTTTTTAAATGGCCAAGTCAAAGCCCTGAGCTTCATTCATAAGCTGTGGATGGACTCAAATTTATGGAGAAATATGGACAATCCTAAAGCTGTCACAAACAGTAAAGCACCACTGTACCTTTTTCTTTAATTGGAAACTTGGAGACTAGAAGTAATCTGAGCCATTTCATACATATGTTTTTTCAGCAGAACATTGTTAACATTTTGGGTTAAAATGTCAGTTTTTTCCTTTTTCTCGTCTGCCGATTCTTTCTTTTGTTAAAATTTGGATCACAATTCAATCTCATCTTCATATGTCTTCTGCTTACCTTTTGTGAAATATTAGGCTCAAATTTCATATTCTTCACTGTATCTTTTTCTTTTGTTCACATTTATCTTTAATTTAGTCTTCTTGACTATTCTTTCCTTTGTTAATATTGGTTTTCTCATTCCCGAGCAGCATTTCCAGGAGAAGGTGGAAGCACTGGAGCAGGAGGCGGCCAGTGAGAGGCAGCAGTTAGTGGAGACCCATATGGCTCGTGTGGAAGCTCTGCTTAATGACCGTCGCCGCCTAGCTCTGGAGAGCTTCCTCACTGCCCTGCAGGCTGACCAGCCACGAGTACGCACACATTCACACGCACACATCCAAGATTCCCTCTAAGACTCTTCAAATAAGTCTTAGTTTGTCACATTCAACTCTCTCTAATAATAGAAAAAGAATGAAAGTGAGGCAACCTAAATGTCATATTACACACAAAATCATATGCACACTCTTTCATCCATGCCTGACTCCCGTTCTAACCCACTCACCATTTGCACAATCTTAAATTCCTCTCCTTCCCTCACATTCACTTGCTTTCTGCTCCAGTGCATTTCTGACACCTCTCTCCAGTCTCCCTCTTGCTGTCTTCTCTCCCCCCGCCCGCCCCTCCCCACTAATCTTACCCTCAATCCAATTTTCGTTTTCATTTTCTGGTCTGTTCTAGTTAAGAGTCTGCATGGATGCACGGAGTGGAACTGAGAACAGAGAGAATTAGATTATTCCAGACTGCTTGCTTCCGAGACCTAATATTTGAATACTTGACAATATGAGCGTATAAACTGCACTGTGAAGAGAATGAAGCGAAAGAAAAGTACTCTGACTGGGGGGAAAAAAACATCTTTGTAATTCTTTTTGATTTTCTTAAGAAGACCTGGTGCTGAGACATTAAATAATCTAAGCATTTTGTCTGTTAGTGCATAAAGGCTCCATAGTTGAAATGAACATTTTGTATTTTCCTTCAAAAACAATTTGTTCATAACACAACTGTACAATTCCCCTGCCTGTTTAAATGCTATACGTCTTTCCATTACTGGCCGCCTTGTAGTTTATTGTCCCTTACAAGCAGGAAAAGTTCTATCCAGCATATTCCTATTTGGACATATTAGCACATTGGCAGTACATTCACATTAACATATTAATACATATTAATAGCATGAAGGCATACCATATGGCTCAATTTCTTACTCCCTGTCAGAGTGTGAATCCCTAAGGCAGTGACAGGTTGACAAATAATGGCTGGCCATTTGGTCTGTATTCTCCAAGGAGAATAACTGCTTCTTCTGCTCATTCTGTCTCTAGCCACGTCATGTGTTCAGTCTGTTGAAGAAGTATGTGCGTGCTGAGCAGAAGGACAGACAGCATACCCTGAAACACTTTGAGCATGTGCGTGTGGTGGACCCCAAGAAGGCAGCACAAATACGACCCCAGGTATTTTGCCAGTTCTGTGAAATGAAGAAAAATAAATAACAAAGAAATTCTGAAAACTGGGATTCAGGGTCTTCTTGTACACAAAGATAAATCATGAAACGATTTCTGTATTATATAGAAGTACCGTGGTACCTTGGGATACAAGCAGACCAACATACAATTTTTTTAAGATACAAGCTGCGACTCGGTCCGTATTTTGGTTCAAGATCCGAGTGAAATTCCAAGATACGTATTTGCTGCTAGTTGGCGCGTTGGTGCAAAGGTCCAGTATGGGCAGCACAACACCTGCATCTCATTTTTTCTCACGTGTTACCCTCAGAATCGAGTCCAATCTCATGTGCTGTACTCCTTCTTGCATACTTTTTGAAAAAAAATAAGTCAAAATGTTTTAAACCCTTAAATCCATTTAATTTTAATAACATACAGTAATTATGTTAAATACTGTTATTGTTATTTTGCGCGGAAGAAAGACCTTTCACAGCCCGACATCTGCGTGTACCCGCCAGCCCTGAACATAGATATACTTCTGAGTGAAAATTGTGTTTTGGACTGAACTGCAAAGAATGAACCATGGCATCTCATTCTTCAGAGAGTTGCTGAATTTCTTGGCAGCAATCGGATGCTGAAGTGAAATGGGAGAAGAGAGATTTTACTGTACACCACGCACTACGCATACATAGTACCGCGCTCATCGAATTCCCCGCAAATTTAAAATGCCTAAAGCGAGAATTCCCCAAAGGTTATTTTACACAGATATTTATTGAAATCTGAAAATGAAATATTTTGTTATGCATTAGTAAAGTGTATATATGTGTGTTTCTGAATTCTTTTTGTCCATAATCTAGTATAGTTTGGGGATGTATCACAGGTCTGGAACGGATTAAATCTATTTCAGTTATTTTAAATTTGAGAAATTTGATATACGAGTTGACTGACTTACGAGCTCTGTTACAGAACAAATTAAACTCGTATCTCAAGGTACCACTGTTTTTAACTCACACTAACACATGCCAAGATGTTCACATTTTCAAACCTGAAGACAAACTAGAAGTGACTGATATCTACAGATAGAGATCTAATATGCCATCTGATGGTTTCTAAGATAAACCAATGAGAACACCAGCTCTAAAATATTTAGCAGTTCTAGTTTTGGTTACATCTCTAAACAACAGAATGTTTTCCACATATACAATATGGGATTTAAAAGAGCTGCTATGCTAAAACAAAATACAAGTAATAAACACCACATAAAACAATCCACCCACTTAAAAGTCAACCTGTAGGAGAGGATAAGATCATCTTTTAGGCCATGAGTCCTTGCGAGTTCTCTAGGTGCATTGTATTGGTTTGGCTTAGCAGATGATCTTATGCTAAATCATTGAAGACTTTAAGTCTCTTTGAGGGGATGAAGAGATAACTGCTTCAGACGCAGTGACCTCTTACCTTTACCATCAGGTGTTGACCCACCTGCGTGTGATTGAGGAGAGGATGAACCAGTCTCTGGGGCTTCTGTACAAGGTGCCAGGTGTGGTGGAGGACATCCAGGATCAAGTGGGTAAGTGATGCGCACACACACACACACTAAGTCAAGCATTCAACAAATGGCTTGAGGAAGGTTTTAGTATTGCAGCATCACCTTTCTTGTTTCTCCCTGTCTCACTCTGGCCCCACCTCCTTTCCTCCTCTCCTCCTCCTCTTCTGTGTGTACAGTGTTTATTTGTGTCCTGTGCGTCATTTGGCCATCTGTGAGCCCTTTACTCAGTCACTCAGTTACTGTGAGCCTTTGCGCTCTCTCTCTCTCTCTCTCTGTCTCTCTCTCTCTGTCTCTCTCTCTCTGTCTCTCTCTCTCTGTCTCTCTCTCTGTCTCTCTCTCTGTCTCTCTCTCTGTCTCTCTCTCTGTCTGTCTCTCTGTCTGTCTCTGTCTCTTTTTCTCTCTCTCTCTCTGTCTCTCTCTCTGTCTCTCTCTCTGTCTCTTTCTCTCTGTCTCTTTCTCTCTGTCTCTTTCTCTCTGTCTCTTTCTCTCTGTCTCTTTCTCTCTGTCTCTTTCTCTCTCTGTCTCTTTCTCTCTGTCTCTTTCTCTCTCTGTCTCTTTCTCTCTCTGTCTCTGTCTGTCTCTGTCTCTCTGTCTCTCTCTGTCTGTCTGTCTCTGTCTCTCTCTGTCTGTCTCTGTCTGTCTGTCTCTGTCTGTCTGTCTCTGTCTGTCTGTCTCTGTCTCTCTCTCTGTCTGTCTGTCTG
>BRDA01007196.1:57011-69002 GCA_036984385.1 Crenuchus spilurus
ACAGATGCCCTTTTTTTATTTCATTTAATTTTTTTATTTTAGGGGCTTATGAGATATAGTACCATTGTGTGTCAAGTGATGACTTGTCTCAAATAAGTGATAGTCAAAAGTAAAAAAAAAAAAAAAAAGTCTCTCTCTGTCACTCACTCACTCACTCACTCACTCACTCACTCACTCACTCACTCACTCACTCACACACACACACACACACACACACACACACACACACACACACACACAGCTAGTCTGTCATTAAGCGCCTCTTTAATTAGAGCTTCATCCCTGATCTCCCACTGTTTTTTCCATCTTTAATCCTGTCCTCCATTTCTTTTCCTATCTTCTTTGCCCTTTCTTTATGCTTTCTCTGCTCTCTCCCACTACTTTGCCCTTAGCTCTCTCTTAATTTGCTCACTCCAGATTTTGTCCCTAGCTCTCGTTATCTCCTCTTCTTCAGGCCATACGTTTGCTGCCGCCCTTCCCTCTTTCCCCTTCTCTTTGTTTATGTGGCTTTCCCTCAAATCATGTCATCTCCGTCACGGTCAGCGGCCGTTATGGAAAAGCAAGCCTGCACAGTTTCTAAGAGCTGATGAGTGTAGTGAAGCCACAGTGTTGTAAATCTCTCTCTTTCTCATTCTCTGGCTGTCAGAGCTGTTGCAGCGTGAGCAGCAGGAGATGTCTGCTCAGCTGGCCTCGCTGCAGAGTGATGTGAGAGTGAGTTATGGCAATGACGCCCTGATGCCCGACCTGCCTGATACCACTGCCACTCTGGACCTTCTTCCCTCCGAGGACTCTCAGAGACTAGGGCTGGATGGCCTGGGCTTCATTCATCCTGAGAGCTTCAACCAGCCCAACACTCAGAACCATGGTACACACACATGCATACAGTTTATCAAAGTAATCACTGCTGCCAAAACATTATGTACGCTGATTAGCAAAGCAGCGGGAAAAAAGTCATGTGGTCTGATGAATCCAGATTCACCCTGTTCTAGAGCGATGGTCATGTTAAGGGAAAAGGGAAGTGAATAAAGTATATTTCTCTCTCTCTTTCTTTGTCTCTTTTCTCTCTCTCCCTCCAGTTGAACCTGTTGATGCTCGTCCTATCCCTGACAGAGGGCTCCCTACTCGCCCAGGTTTGTTTATTATAAACTCCATCATTCATGGTGTTTGATGTGAATTGACCGATAATAATGATCCATGAACATTATAATGACCATCATTGATGTACTGCCATAGTATGTTCATGCTTTAGTAACAGAGATCCGTAATCTAGCTGCTGTATATTTTTACAGTGGCTTTAATTATTAATACATAAATATTCATTGTTGTCCTCCTTCTCCAAACTCCACCCTCCTCTCCCATCTCTTTTTGTGTGCAGTGTCGGGGCTGAAGCCAGAGGATGTTCCTGAGCTGAGGATGGAGGCAGAGGAGAGGCACAGTGCTGGTTATGAAGTTCACCACCAGAAGCTGGTATGTCCACACTGGACACTGGAGATGTGTATTGTGAATAATGTTTCATATCTGTAAGAGTTAAAGAGAAGAGGAAGCTTAATATTATTGCACCATAATACTGCTGCACTGGTCCTAGCTGGCAAGAAAAATCACAGACTAAACATTTAGCAGGTCACAGAGGTGTAACACACAATAGAGCCGTCATCTAGTGGTTAATGTTGGCACATTGTCTTCTATTAGTTTTTTGTCTCCTTAGTGGATGTTGTATGGATGTGATTTTTTTAAAACAAATCTAACTTTAGGAAAACCTTCATCATAGTATAAGAAACTCCATCATATGCATAAAATGCCATCAGACCAGTGGGATCTGTGTTTGCATTTATCAGTAGCAGACTACTGGTAGAAGATTGATTATAATGTTGGTATCTAGCAGAGTTTAAATATTATATAATGTATGGAATCGTAACTCCTGTATCATGAGGCACATCATATCACCAGGTTATTGTCATTGCACAGCTTTACAAGCAAGTATCTGTGAATAAAGTACCATTGAATGTCTGTAACTCAAGCATGCACATGCATCACATCTGCAGAAAGAGTCACTTTCCCACACCATCTTTTACACAAGCACACTGTTCAGATAATGGTTTCCGGACTCCAGCCCCCCACTCTTTCGTGATCAGATCTAAAGTGGTGCCAGGAGAGTGTGGAGCGGCTTCGTCCTTGTTACCACATTGCAAGGTCAGGTTGGCATGGCAACTCGGGCCCACTGAGAGAGCAGCTGCCGTGGCTTTTCTCGAGTGTTCGAGGGAGCGGTGGAATTCTCCCCAGTTGCGACAATTACAAGGCCTTGTTTTGTATTTCTTCCCCTCTCTTACCAGGTGTTCTTCGCTGAAGATGTCAGCTCCAACAAGGGTGCTATTATTGGCCTGATGGTTGGGGGTGTCGTCATAGCAACCGTCATTGTCATCACCCTGGTGATGCTGCGAAAGAAGCAGTACACGTCCATTCACCATGGTGTGATTGAGGTCAGTGTGTGTGGGTACACAAATGTGCTATTTTTTTTCTACAAGTTTTGTTTTTGGTGTTTGTTTGTGTGGAAATTGTGTGAATGTTCTATAGAGATGACATGGCGACTCCGTTATTTTCAGTGCCTGACCCCACATTTGGATTTTATCATAATTATGTGAATAAAACCACTTCATTACTACACACACCTTGTATCTACACTTGTTGTCCATGTTATCAGCTCCACTGACCATACAGGTGCACTGTGTAGTTCTACAATTACAGGCTGTAGTCCATCTGTTTCTCTGTATACTTTCACTCTGGTCAGGACCACCACAGTCGAGCTGTTATTTGGGTGGTAGATCATTCTCAGCACTACAGTGACACTGATGTGGTGGTGGGGTGTTTATTGTGTTGTACTGGTATGAGTGGATCAGACACAGCAGAGCTGCTGGAGATTTATAGCTCAATGTCCACTCGTAGAGCTCATCTGTTGCAGTACAGTACAGTTTGTTTTGGTCATCCTTTAGTCCTTTGTTGCTCGTTACAGGACACTTCCCACTACTCAATACCTGCTCTGTGGGGGTCCTGATCATTGAAGAACAAGGTCAAAGGGAGGCTAACAAAGTATACAGAGAAACAGATGGACTACAGGAACAGAACAATACAGTAAAAGTAATAGAAATGGTCCAAAATGACTTAAAATAAAATTAACTTACATTAAACCACCTTCTTCTTTGTAGTAATAAAGGGTTTTGTTCACACGGTGATGGTACATTATATTTATAAAACTCATGAACTCATAAAGTGAATTTGCACAAATCTTAAACCTCTGTCCCTCTCTCCCTCCACCACAGGTGGATGCCGCCATCACTCCAGAAGAACGTCATCTCTCCAAGATGCAGCAGAATGGCTATGAGAATCCCACCTATAAGTTCTTTGAGCAAATGCAGAACTAAGAGTCCATTTGCTAGGCTGCATCCTCCTTACCCCCTCTTCTCCTTGCCCCACTCTGGACAGTGTAGGGAAGGACTCTCTTTACATGCTATAGTACCATGAGCACACTTATTCACAATTGGTCATTCACAAATGGTCAAGATGGCCAAATGGACATCAGTCCAAGACCTCGTTTTCTCCAGCATGAAGAGGAAGTGTCCTTAAGCACTGATTCAGGGTCAGATGTTGTGATTTTTTTTAATCAAATATCAATAGAACTTGGGTAGGTTTAGCTGATCCAGGGTCTGTGTTTATGGACATTTTCCTGGAGCATTCCCACACTGTCCATTCCCATAAACACTGGGGTATAATGGGTTGTGTCAAAGACACTACTTATTCCCTATTTTTCCATCCCTTTTTCCTCCTCCTCCTGCCCTCGTTCCGGTCCCTCGTGTGCTTTGATGACAGCTGTGCTGTGTTTGATTGCGCCAGGTTGTAAAGGATAAAATCACGATGACAATATGATTATAGTGAAAACACTAATGTAACTATTGAACAAGCTTTTTTTATTTTCTGATTGTTTCATTTTTTTTGTTTTTTTTTTTTTTCAAGAAAAAAAAGAAAATTGTATAAAAGGAGAAAAAAAATGACGGACAAATTTTTTAGTTGCGTCTAATGTATTGCTCTGATGCAGAAAAATGCTAGCTGTATCTATTTAGTGCATGAAAAACATGAAGATAAAAACCTCTCTTCTGCTGTCTGAATGGGTTCTTTCTCCTGTAGGGACTGTCATTTTAGCAGGGTTTCAGCATTTAGTATCTTCTTGTGAACGTGACAAATTTTGCAAACAGATGAAAAACAGGTGTGGTCGAATTGGCTTTCTGCTTTGATATTGCATAAATGCAATTGAACAGGTCAATGCTTTCATTTTGGGTCCTTTCTGGGGGGTTTTTCTTGATTTTTTTTTTTTTGTTTTTTTTTTTTTTTTTTTTTTTTTTTTTTTTTTTTTTTTACTTCGCTAAGTTCCTCCAGCTGCTGGGGGCTGGATAAATCTGTGTATATTGCCGTCTTTGCGTTTGTGCTGCGTTTTTCATTTCCTATGCATTTCAGAGATTTATTTCCTCGCTCTGCTGATCCACTCGATATTTAATTTTTGATTCCCATTTTGATTCACGTGGTTGTATGTGTTTTGTAATGGGGTTTTCAGGGTCCGGGGTGTGGGTTTTTGGGGTGGGAGGATGGGGTTATTCACTGTATGTACTGTATGTATGTTCTCTCCAGTCAGCTTTGTGTTTTTGTATGATCCCATGTTGCTGATCTTTAAAAGAGAAAAAAAAATCTTCAGCTTCTCCTTCGTTTCATGTTACACAGACTCGCCAAAGAGGTTCTTGTTATCCTCCTCTTCTCTCGTTTCCTTCTTCCGTTCTCATTTCTCTTCTCCTGCTGCCAGAACAGGTGAATGCCGGAGGGCGTGATTGTGCCGTAGCAAAGGGCAAGATAGAGGGAGCGAAAGAGGCAGGAAATGAGATGGAGAGAGAGATTTTTTGCTGTCTTCTGGATGTATAGTCCAACCTCTTTCCCATCCCCTCTAGCAACATGCAGTCTTCACTCCTTTGTTTTCTCGTGACCCGCTTTAGCCCTGTTATTAATAATACCGTGAGGCTTTGTTACCTGATCTCGACCGAGTTGCCATATTGTAGATTGTCACTGGCTTGTGCACTGGTGAATGGAGCTGGGATAGAATGGAACAAACCTGGCAGCCAGGGTAGCAGAACACATATTTAAAGGAGGAAACAGTGCATGCAACTCACTCCCCTCCCCTTTTCTGTTCCCCTGAGAACAAAGGGAAGGGAGTGGAAGAAGGCAATTAAAAGACTGATCTTGGATCAGCAGCCACAGGATCAGATTTGCTCAATTTTTAGGCTGTGACTGGAAGGAATTCTCAAGCATTTTTCAAGAGCTCATTCAGTCTGACCAGAGACGGTAATGTCAGTACATGTTCCTGTACTTGGAGAAGAACTGAAAACCCATTCATTCAATGTGCATTACGATAAAAACAATGTTTATGTAAATGTGTAAATATGACCAATAAGGAAACATTCACATCTCAAAAATGATACAACAACCAATTTATTTTTTTTATTTTTCTCAATTTTCTCCCCTGCCCGATGTGGTAATAGCCTAACCCATCCCATCCACTAGGGGGCTCTCCCAATCACTTTGCACTGTCCCTGACTGTAGGACTGTGAAGACATGCACACGCCTACTCCGCTGCGTGTGATACAGCCACCGCATCTTTTCAAACTACCACTGATACACCTTCACTGGGGAGCCAGCGTGCTCAGAGGAAAGCGCAGGACTCCCAGCTCCGAATGGACCAATCAGATGCCTGAGCCAGCGGACATTGCAGTGTGTGAGTGATGGGGAGAGTGAAAGCACCATGTACCCACCCAGAGAGAGCACTGCCAATTTTTGCTTTCTTGGGCCCCGGCTGTTGATGGCAAACAGCATGACCGGGATTCAAACTCGCGATCCTCTGGTCATAGTGTCATAGCCTGCTGAGCCACTCAGGGCCTGCAAAAACCAATTTAAACTTGAAGTGGACATGCTTCAGCTCATGCCAGTCTCAACACAATTACAATGCTACTACTTATAATGGAAGCTAATGGGCAGTTGCTAATAAAGCATATTTGCCAGATTCCTTCTGGAAAGTGAGTCACAGTTTTGAAAGAACGAGTTACACAGATTTGCACCTTTTTTATTGGGAAGAGATCATTAAACATCTCACTTAACCATTTATATGTAGAATTAGTCTGTTTCTATTGTTTTCAGTTCCTGTCTAAATACATGGCCATTATTGTCCAGCAGCTAGAGAATAGGTTGGAAAATGTTGAATTCCTTTAAAGAGGCCTTGTCGACTGATCTAGGGTCAGGTCTGTTAACTGGTTTGAACACATTGGGGAGGGGGCTGCGCACTGTATGTACATCTCACTCAGAATCTCTCACTCAGCTCTTCTAATGAATGTGACAAACACTACACTACCCATCTAGCATGCATTAAAATGTCTGCACTGCTGTGGTGAGTGTCTTCAAATCAAATGAGGAATGTTGTACAGTTGAGTTATTGTGTACATCGTTTTCCTTTTTGGGGATTTTTCTTGTTTTTTCTCTCATCGGGCTGTTTGAGCTGTCTCTTACAGCAGTCTGGTCAGTGGAGAAGAGATGGGCATGAACTCTGCTGTGGTTGGTTAATTGGGTAGCCCGAGGTGATTGCGTAGTTTGTTTGGGTTTTCTGAGCAGGTTTAGGAAGGCCTTGGGGGATGTGGACAGACTGCACTGTAGATAAAGAGAGCAGGGTTTCTTTACTTTCTTTCTGCGACTTTTTCCCCTTCCTCTCTGTGTAAGTGTATGGAACATTTGCTTTGACTGGGAAAACTATGCTTTATACACTGTATTCCATTAATAAAGTTTTGAATGTACATACGGATCCCTGATGTGCTGTTAAATCATTTTGTATGTTTTGTTTACAATGTTGTATGAACCGTGTCCGTGTTATTCCAGTACACAAAGGGTGTTCCTAAGCTTTCACGATCAATACAACCTACCAGAAAAAACTCACAAGGTTTAAATGGCTGCCTTCTTCAAAAACGTCCTCACTGTTTGGCTATTTTGAAAAAGGAATAATATGGAAATTAAGAAGAAAAAAAACATTTCTAAATGTATTGTATTTGTGTAAACCAACCTATTTTCATACATCCACCTATTGAGACTACAAAAGTTTAGCCCCACCCACTGGTGCTAATGTTATAAGGAGTGTTTCAGCCAGGTCTGCTTGTTTGGTTGCAGCATGTTATGCCTAATTCAATGAAACATTAATATGTCAACACAAAAGTCTGTTGGGAAATGTTCATGTATGTTCATGTACACATGACTGGTTTTGGAAGACCATAAATTAAATTAAAATGCAGGAAATTTGACCCTTTTAGCAGCTTGATATTCCAAATTGCAAATTTAGTACAGAATACTGAACTTATCTTGGCTGACACATTGCACGACATGCACACACATTGTTGCTGGTGGTTGAGGCCCCCTAGTGGACTTTTGTGTGTGCATGTGTACATATATACAACAACAGTCCACAAGATGGCCTAAAATCCCAGGTTACAAAATGAATTTGTAACAGTGTGTCAAATCTGAAAACAATTGCTGACGTGGGTCTTGTTCCTCTGAAGGTCTTTCAGTGAATCCACCAGGTCAACAGTGACCAAATCTACACATCTTGGCACATGATGTCCACTTTTGTACGGATTATTCAGTTTCTCATATTTATGAGAAATTTGAACACAAAATATCAAATCAAATTTTGACCTCAGAACTCAACCTTATAGAGTCTCAAGCCTGAATGTTTGTAATGTTACACTCTGACATATCTGTATATTAAATACATTTAAACATACTGTGCACTTCATTCAGTTTTCCTAAAAACTTCATTATTGTTGGAATTTTTGTCCCTTTGGAATCCAGTCAAATGTGTCCCTAAACGTTTGTCTCTCCATTTGAAATGCCTTTGGAAGTCACAATTTTTGAACTAGAAACACCAAATTGGAACATTTTGTAGTGCACAGATAGAACTGAAGCATTTCTTTATGTTCAGAATTGGAGAAATGGCCACATTGTCCTTCTAGACATTATACATGCTTTGGAAGTGAACATGTAATGCAGGCTACTGTGGGTTAGGGAGGTGACTGAGAAGCAGGCTTTGTCATGGTTGTTATGTTACCACTCAGTATGTGGTAAGACAAATAACCCACAGATGGGCCACATCTGCTATCTGCTAGAGTAGACATTCATTCACACTTTCCAAGCTGTAACATGTGGTGCTTCATAGTCTGTGAACGCTTATGAACAATAAATTGTTTATGTATAAATGTATACATTTGATCTAAAACTTCAACAGCTTGTCACACAAGTCCCAACTGAAATCAAACAAATGAGACAAAACATATTAGACTTTGTCATTTATTTAAATCTGGTGTGAAGATCAGACTTTGCTGGATCCCTGTTCTTTAAATAAAACATGGCACCCGCTCACACCTGATTGTCATCTCACTGACTAATTCTAAAGGTTCACATATTTTTGCCACTCACAGATATATCATATTGGATCATTTTCCAAAATATGTGTCTAAGTCTAATGTTATTCTCTCATTTGTTTGATTTGGTCTTGTTATATACTTTTAGGACAAGAAGTAGGGCAAATTTAAGCAGAAATATAGAAAATTCTAAAGGGTTTGCAAACTTCCATGCACCACTTTATATCCACACTGAAAAATGTATCTCAACTTTCACTGAAACATTGAAAAATAATTTAGTTAACTATTATTAAAAAAAAAAAAGATGTGTTTGCATTCTGTATTCCAGCTCAACCCACAGATACCTGTTGCAATTAACTAACTGCTAGGATTAATAGGAGTGTATGCGGGACTCTGGGAAATCACTGTGCTGGACATTGGTCCTCCAGGAGAAGATATGAAGATCCCTAGTATACACTGTCATTTTAGAATGTTATGACCACCTTAACAATGTGGCTAGTTTGCAGGCCCAGAATTAACAGTGTTCACTCAATAGTGATCCCTGACACTTTCCTGGTTGCTCTAGTGTTCATTATAGAGGTTACCTGGTCCACTCTGATGTATTAGTAATTCAAATCAAATCAAAGTTTATTTGTCACATAAATAGTTATACATGTACATATACACAGGGGCGGATTTAGAAGTTCTGGGGGCCCAAGCAATGTCATGTCTGGGGGCCCTGATCAAACTGATTCATTTTTATGGTTATGGTGCAGTACAGGCTTAAACATAAATTAAATTATTATTATTGATTATTAATAAATATTAATTATTATACATACATTTTAAACATTACTTACACATTATTATTAATATTTTATTAGGACTTACTAGTTAATATTAATAATATACTAATAATAACTAAAATTATTATTATTATTATTATTATTAATAATAATAATAAAATAATATTAGTCATTAAATATTAATTATTAAATATTAATAAACAGTTAAAATAGTGTAATATAAAATTAGCACCCAATTCTGTGTTACACTTTGATAATCAACTTCACTCCAATTCATTAACGTCAATGTTACACTTATGTTTGGACTGTATAGTCAATAGACCTCATTTACACATAATTATACCTCATTTTTCAGTACAAATAAGCAGAAATTCTGAATTATTTTGATAATAGTTACATTTAGAGGCATAGAGAGAGAGAGAGAGAGAGAGAGAGAGAGAGAGAGAGAGAGAGAGAGAGAGAGAGAGAGAGAGAGGAGAGAGAGAGAGAGAGAGAGAGAGTGCATGCTCGACCCGTCTCTTTTTAATATAGCGTGACACTGTTTTTGGACGGAAAAATCAGCAGAGAACCAAAATGGTCTATTTTTGCCAACCTCTTTTGGCCAGCAGGGGGCCCCCTGATCTCCGGGGCCCCAAGCAATTGCGTAGTTTGCGTGTTGGTTAAATCCACCCCTGCATATACAACTAGCAGTGAAACAATTGTCCATTCTTGTGTGTGTGTGTGTATCTTAATAACTGTTCTGTTCTCCTTCTTCTCTCAGTGTTTGCCTTCAGGGAGCGAAAACATTTCCCTGATGGCAGGAAGGAGAAGAGTCCATTACTGAAATGGCTGAGGTCCTTCACAGTCTTCCTGGTCTTAGTCCAGCACCACTTGTAGTAGATGAACTGCAGGTCAGGGAGCTCTGTCCGAATGATGCGCTCAGCTGAACGCATGACTCTCTGGGGTGTCCATCTGTCCTGCTTGGTGCTGTTACTAAACCAAGCTGTGATGTCTGCCGTAAGGATGCTCTCTATGGTGCAGCTGTAGAAGTTCTGCAGAAGTCCCTGAGGTGGTAGAGACACTGACGGGCCTTCTTCACCATAGAGTTGATGTGGTAGGACCATGACAGGTCATGTGAGATATGAACTCCAATGTACCATTTATCCAGACAGTTCTGTAATTCCTCTCCTGTTTTCTACTGCAGTCCACAATCAGCTCTTTTGTTGCTCCCCTCAGGCATCAATGGTCTGTTGGTGTTGTTGGGAAGCCCTCAATTTACAAGAAGTCCATTCTCAGTACACCTTCACAACAGCAGCTCTACAACATCCCACAAAGTTAGTGGTGTGATGCTACCACCACCATGCTTCCCCTGTACCTTATTATCATATCTCTTTAGACGTCAGTCAGACCATATCCTTTGCCCATGATGATGGATTTACACTCTGCTACAACTGACTGGTGTGCTTACTTATTTATACATTCAGTAAACCCTGTCACGTGTGTTCATTATAAACCAGGGTTGGTCATAATGATATGACCATGTACAGTTCTGTGTTGTTATACCGCTCGCTGACAGTGGGGCGGTGTTGCGCGCTTGACTTGTAGTTCCGTAGAAGAAGAGCTGAGGGTGACGGACTGTCTGTTGTGTGTGCTGTTTGAGGACAGAGTTTGGTGAAGGTGACTGAGGCGTTTTCTGTCTTTTGTGCTTGTCTGTATGACACAGATTGTGTTTTATTGATGTATTAGATTGTGTTGAGGATATGAGGCTGTGTTTGTGTCACACAGAGCTCAGACTCCTGTAGAGGTTATATTTTGGCGGTGGTGTCAGTGTTAGCTTTAGCGGTTTAGCTGCTCCAGGTCGCAGAGCTGAACACTTGTTTTTACACTAAATAAACGCTTTAACTTCAACTTTCTCTGACAGAATGGCGCTCGGTCGACTCTTCCAGTTGTCCTCTCTCCTGGGCTCGGCGGTCAGGGTCACTTTGAGGAGGAACATCGGCATCTCCGCTGTGCTTTTCAACCGGGCCAAAGAGCTCGACCCGGTCCAGAAACTGTTCGTGGACAAAATCCGCGAGTACAACGTCAAGAGCAAGTCAGTGTCGACAATGTAGCATTAATGTTATAGATATGTCACTTATGTTTTAGGCCAGCGCTTACAAACACTGATCATTGAGACCCAAAATGTCTTATTCGAATTTATCATTCCCCCTTAAATAGTGGCGCATTTACATAGAGTTGCCTACCAGGACCTAAAGCGAGTCTGAATGTAGGTGCTGCATTATTTAAGCTGGAAAGTGGAATTTGAATAAAGCTAACTTCACTTAAGTGAGGCCCGGATGTAAATCCTCCTGCCCTGCAAGATGGTTCTCTTCTCTAAAATTCTAAGCTGAATAAAGTAAATACAAATAAACTGCAGTGCTGGTGGGGGCTCCAGTACTACATAAGTGGAGTAGATAAATTATGTTGTTCAAGATTTTCCAGAAGCTGGAGAAATTGTCCAGATTTTTCAAAATGACTACAAACTTAGAACTTTACAGGTTAGACTACAGCGCAGTTGTGTCATTAGACAGTCCCTTCACTTTAATACTGGACACTCAGAACCTTTAGCATTAAGAGACATGATGGACACAGAGTCCAACTGTCACTGTCCTGATTTCTTTATATCTTAGGCCAAGTAAAAAAAAAAATTGGTGATCATCCTTTTTCACCAAAATTTTGGGTCGGGGGGGAGGTGTTTTTTT